>JAUMHH010196435.1:0-13703 GCA_032359455.1 Chlamys rubida | reverse complement strand
CAGTCAAATTTAGTTAAATTCCAATCAGTGGTTAAGAAGAAGAAGTCGTTTAAAGAAATTGTTGACGGACGGACGACAGACGGACACCACGGTATGGCATAAGCTCACCTTGGTCCTTCGGACCCGGTGAGCTAATAATGATCATAACAAGTGTGTCTGAATCAAATTAATGCTCTTTGGAGATATTTTGATACATAAAAAGGGAAATGTAATTAAATTGAACAAATTGCTGTCCCATTTCACGCTCTTTCTCCCTCATTGGAAATGTGGAATGGGGAGATCTCCCTCATGAATTGGAGGTTTCAGAGGTTGACATCTATACATCGTAAATAATTTTAGGTTGTTGTCATTAAATACATGTACATAATTTACAATACATTTGAGGTTGTTGTCAGACACCATCATAAACATTTTTAGGTTGTTGTCAAACGATACAACATCGTTAACATGTTAGGTTGTTGTCATATGAGGGTACATTATCAGATACATTTTAGGTTGTTGTCATATTTACATTTTAGGTTGTTGTCAAACAGTGTAACATCACAAAAATGTTAGGCTGTTGTCCTACGATATAATATCATTTACAATATAGGTTGTTTTCCTACGATTTAACATAATCAACAGTTTTACTTACATTAAAGATTGTGGAGTATCTATTGAACAAAATTCTGGATGTATATTTTTGACATTAATTACACTGACGAAACAAGTATCTACACTAAGAACCAACATATCTATTGATTGAATGTTATGGGAAAATATCAGAAATTCATCAAAATAACTTCAGTACCCCCCCCCCCTCCAAAACGCAAATAATATTTTCTAAACTCACAATGCCGCAAGAACATTGCGTTATTGACAGCTTTGTACATTCCAACTATTGAACGTGCTATTAGCTTACACCATTTCAAACAAAGAAAGGACAATATAATTTTACAAATCTGATACTGTTTTATCGGCACAGTCGTCTTGACAGACAAATATTTCTTATGCCTACTTACCGACTTGCTGTTTGGTACGCACCGGTGATTTCCGGAAGTAGTACTTGCCTTGACGCATGCGCAACAGTAGGTAATTCCCAAACAATATGGCTGACCCTAAAACCGGAAGCAGTGTTTCCAAGTTAAATATTTCTGAATTTCTCAAGATAGAGGTATAAGATTGATTCTGCAACTCACTTGTCTCGACATTTGATGTTAATTCATCATTTATCTTCAGGCATACATATTTGTGTTAGAATCTACCGCATAAAAAAGTGAGGAATCCGTGTATCTTGATCCACAGGTTCTGGATCCGGAGTCTCTGAGTCTAACGTTAGATTAATGAAATGTACATTATAGATCTGTATGCTTAATTATGAAGACACATAAACGACATAATATATATTTTCGTGATTCCAGTACTTGTGCCTTGATCTTGTAAATGTTGCGAGATAAGTTAAAAGTAAATACACATTACATTGTCAGCAAATCTAGATCAGGTGCTTCTTATCATGATTCTATTCTACTCTTATCATGATTCTATTCTACTGTAATGAACCAGGTAGCCAGAATTTCCTCTGGTTCCAACACTAGACTTGAGACATTCAGACAGATATATGCCTGATGTTTAGGCATCTGAAGTTAGATGTCTGTCTGGTGTTGAGCCTCCAAATTAACCAGACATCTTTTTGTCAGAATGCCTCAAGTCTGCTGTTGGAGCCAGAAGAAACTCGGGCTAGGGACCAGGTTATATAATTAGAAGTCAATGACATGGAATCATGAAAAAAATTAACATATACACGTGGTTGGTGGATGTTTATAAAAATAGGACAGGACATGTACATGCCTCTATAATATTTATAATGATGTATCATTATCTTTCCAGTACTCAAGATGCATGATATGTGATGGATTTTATGGCTCCAACTTTGGCCAGCCTGTGTGTAGCACCTGTCATCTCTTCTTGTTCACATCAGACATCAATTCAGAAGATGGAGATCAGGAAGTTTACAACGAGGTCAGAATTCGAAAGTCCAAATTCCATTATTAATTCTCATAAATGATTATATTGAAACAGTTTGGTAAATTAGACTATATTATAGTGTTTTAGTTAATAATCAATAATTTAAGTTAAAAACATAGCTATTCTCTTGTGTTTTGACTGGTTAAAGAAGTAAAAATTAAATACATGGACAATGGATTTATGGTGAATTATATAGTTCATAATTTTTGCGAACTGTTACAACAGGACTACTCAGTTTAGACGTTCTATCACTGCCTCTGGCAAGTATCATCCATATATTATTAATTCAGAAGTTTTGCAATATATTTTTCAGCAAACTTTCTTTTTTTGATAACATATTGAGAAAAAATATAAACACATTGAAAAATCATTGGAAAAATGTATAAATTCCTTCATTATGCCAATCAGCACTGTACGTTGAAAAAACCCTTATCATTGCATTGTACATATATGTGTTGTGTCCATGTTTAGGAATGGCAAATATATAGGCATGGCTTGATTAGTAATGGGATATGTCTTGTGTGTTGTAATAAAAAGTTGAGTATTTCAACACATTACTATGAATTCATCAAAAAAATTACTTTAATCATAATCTAATCATTTGTTTTGTTTTATAATAAACAGAAAGATGATTCAGATGCTGATTCAGGGAATGAGGAACCTGGAGCAGCATTTGATTTCTACACAAATGGAAGTCAGGATCCACAGGAGACGAGGAGAGTCAAATCTGGTGTCACTCATAAAATGGACAAACTCACTGAGCGAATCTCTTCACTAACAATGCCAAGAGAAAAAGACCTGGTGCCTGAAGGTTTAGTGGATTCCATGCCCCCAGAAGGTCTGACTAATAACCTTGATCAAATCTGTTCTTGATTTTAACTGTAAAATCACATAAAATTAGTCATGAGATAGACATTTCCATTTTAATTTACATGGAAGTTTAATCCTGGTAGGATTTATTCAGACCCATTCTGTAATGGTTAAATATATTTCTTTTTGTTACTTAAGATGTCATTCATTAAAATTCAATTCACAAAATAAATGGTTTACACAAATAGTGATTTACATTACTGTAATATATATATATGTATGTAAATGCCCATGGCTTTAGAAATGGGAAAAAGAAACTAGATGGATGCAAAGGTTTTTGTGGACTTTTTATAAGTTGGCTATCCACTTTGAAAGCATCTATGAATCTTGAATAATACATAGAATATAGAATAGGAAAGTTTGAAAACAAAACCAGTCTGAGTTTGACTTGGAAATTCCGCTTGACAAAAGTCTCTTTAGAAAGGAAATTTTTCAAGTAATTATTTTCTGAATTTTCAGAGCTGAATAGAAAATTGAAGGTGAAAGATTTTTGATTTATAACCAGTTGATTGATGAAATATGAAAATACCCTTTACATTGCTTTTTTTGACTCTGTGGTATCTTGAACATTGAACATATTTAATTGTGTAGCATGACAGTTTTAATAATATAAAATCTGCAACTCGATGTGAAAAAGAGACTGCAAAATCAGCCTTTTTGAAAATTCACATTGAACAGATAAATATAGTTAGTCTGAACCAATTTTTATTTGTCTTTCAGTGTTGTTAGTAGTATTTAAATACCTAGACGATATTTCACTGTGGACAGCTGGACGTGTGTGTTCAAGATGGAGACAGATCTTGGAAGGGGAGACAACCGACTCCCAATGGAAAGAATTTTGCAAACTGCGTTGGCCGCTGTTTTACCCACAGTACAGAGTGAAGACATGGAAAACAATTTATACAAAGTTGTAAGTGTTGTATTTAATATATGTTGAATAATATTAACATGTACTGTGCCATGTCTACATATTTAAATAGATAAATAAATAATATTTGATTAATACTATTTTTGCCTTGGTTATTAATAATCGGTTTCTAGGATAATGGATAGATATTTACTTTTCACAAGTCTGTCTAAAGTAATTGGTTCTTTTATTGCTATACACGAGAAACCTGCCAAAATGATTGGTTGAAACTAATTTTCAGATCCTGCTTTTCATTTACAGTGAAATACGACTCAAATCGTATAAAAAGTGTACCATAATGATGTCAGAACCATTTTTTGTCTGACCTTTTTGTTAACTCATACTTCTGTCAGTTCACATTGTAATATATACAATATCTATTAGATGGTATATTTCAATTAACTTGACAGTAATATCCAATATTAAAACAGTGTTACTTTTTAACCAAATTCTTTCTTTTTCGTTCATTTTCAGACTGGAGAGTTCGCCTTGTAAATACTGTTTAGAGAGCATGATGTTACAGGTAACACAGTTATCTCCCTTGCATTTAAAAATGATATCAAAATGAATTATGAACTTGATAGAAAATTCATTTGATTAGTTAAGTATTAGTTTCAATAAATATAAATACATGTAATACAGTCATAATCTGATTGTTTCTTTATATATCTTAATGCATCATTATTTGCAAATGCAGCTTCATACAACAGAGTCGAAATTTTACAAAAGTGGTTTACCCCTTCATTTCAGTAATTCTAGATCTACCTGTTCCTTATTAACATAAGTTTATTTCATGCATTTATAAGACAGTAATAACATCAGGGTGATGGTGAATGCTGTAAATGACAGACCAGTAAAATTGTGTCATATTAAAATTTCCAAATGTATTTTCCAGAGTACACCACCAATAGAGGAGAACTCCTGGCGACATCGGCGACTGAGGAGTGAACTGAAGACCCTAAAGTCAGACCCTCCTGAGGGGATCAAAGCTACTCCTCTAGACCGACACTGCTGTCACTGGCAGGCCTCCATCACTGGTCCCCAAGGGAGTCCTTACGAGGGAGGTCTATTCTTGTTGTACCTACAGATACCACAAAGGTAGGACAACAAAACCTTTCATACTTATTGTTTGTAAAGACTTGGGAGAAATTTTGTGTTTTGTTTGCATTTTGTCCCATTGTATTTCAAATTTCTAATATACTGGTTACAACACCTGAAACATTGATTTGTTGATAAAATAAATAAATATTTTACTCAATTCTGTCCATCAATAGTTTATTTATAAAGGGCTGCAAGTCCTTCATATGTGGTACTAATTAAGTATGTCACCAGTAACAGTATGTGGTATAGATGAGGTTATTTAAAAAGAAGGGATCTAATATTTTTGGGAGGACTAAGTTTTATACAAATATATCATCCTGTGACTTTGAATGACTTTTTCTATAAAGAGCTCTGACTAACACTGCACCGTTTTGAATGCACTGCTGCGTGTTATAACCAATGCTGATCCCTTTATTTTTGTGTAA
Source organism: Chlamys rubida (assembly GCA_032359455.1). Taxonomy (NCBI): domain Eukaryota; kingdom Metazoa; phylum Mollusca; class Bivalvia; order Pectinida; family Pectinidae; genus Chlamys; species Chlamys rubida. Next base: position 8,396 of record JAUMHH010196435.1, on the reverse strand, counting down.
AATGGTGATGTAAGATATTAGTTTTATTGCTTGCACCATATTTCAATAATGATAAATATTTTTATATTACAGTTACCCAATGAGACCTCCTAAAGTACGGTTCATTACAAAGATATTTCATCCGAACATCAGTCGCCATGGTGACGTGGGCTTGGACTCAATACATCATAACTGGAGTTTAGCTCTGACAATTTCCAAAGTGTTGATCAGTATTCAGTCATTATTAACGGACCCTTATTGTCACGTTTGTATGGAACCAACAGTTGGGCATCTGTACGCAGGAAACAGGAATGAATTCAATCGGATAGCACGCTTATGGACATGGAAATATGCCATGCATGACTTCCTCATGCCAATGAACATAGATCTGAATGGTGTGTAGGGTGAAGTGTCTACCCCTGTCAATCAGGATTCATGTTCCTGTACGGAAAAAAATATGAACTGAACATGTGTTAGATCAAGAAGCTTTTAATGGAATACTGCTGCCAAATTAAATGTTCATTTTGTATACAAGGAACAAATTTAGCCCTCTGCAGTTTGGAAAATTGAAGGAAAATTGATTATATTCAGATAATTCTTTTTAAAACTTCTGATAAATTAAAGGTACTTAGCATTGCAGATTCTAGAATATGTTTCTAGACCACTGGTACTAGCCTTGTCTGTCAATACACCCATAATATAATAATTATTATTATATTATTGGTGTATTGACAGACAAGGCTAGTACCTGTGTCTGGACCCCTTGTAAACCCTGCTAGGTCCACTATTTGACATACATTTTTGTGGCCTTGGTCAACAATATGGTCAATAGTATACAATACTTTATTTAACAGATGTGTGTTCTTACATAATTAAGACATAATGTATAGAGAAATTTTGTATTTGAAATACCGGGATAGCATCAAATCCAGCTGAATATGAAAGGGGAAAACAACTCAAGAATTCATATTAAAGCAGAGGAAATAGTTCTGATATAGCTTTACTAGCTGAAACTCTGTAACATGTTTCAGAAACAATGTGCAATATTTTGTTGAATCTCTTTATGATAAACACTTACTTTTTAAAATGATGGTTTGTCTGTATATCTAGCTAAATTTAGCTAAATATACAGGTGATGTATGTAGACTGATTTGTAAGCTAAATAAATACATAATGTATGTGATTAAATTTCTGTGTATTCTGTTCTGTTATGTTCTCAAGTCTTGCAGGGCACACAGGCTTGTTTATTAGAAAGCCAGGTTTCTCTGAACTTTGTCCATAGTCTAATAAGTTATAATGTTGATTATGGTTATATTGGTGATTATTATTGGTGGTTATAAAGCACAACCAGGGTAAATGTACCATACTAGTCATAGAAATGTTTACACATAAACACTCTCTGGTTGTGCTACACGAAACATTTCTAAACTTCATACTTACCATAACCAACCTGAAGAAAAATGTTTAGAAATTGCCTTAATGAGTTTAAATAATTGATTCTCAAATTTTCAAAAACATCCTTTTTAATGAAAAACTTTACAAACATACTTTTTTCATTGTCTTCAGATTTTTTTGTTAACATATTAAGTATGCTGATATATGATTAAATTTAAAATTTCACAAAAGATTCCGTCATAAAAAATTTGCCAGTAAGTAAATCATGCTTTAAACTATTGGAAAGTGAAAGACCAGGCATGCATGATACATTTTAAATCACCTGTTGATCATGTTTGTTTGTTTACCTGATCATTTGCCAGTTGATAAATTACATACTCACTTCCAGTAATTTATGATAGTGAGGTCATTTTATTCTTGCCCTGGTATTGGCAAAAAATTATATGACATTAAAAATCATAACATCTATGTACAAAGGGTTCAACACTCTTAAAAATCACTTTTCAGAAGTTGCTGTCTTGTGAGAATTCTTGTTAAGTTTTCTTTGTAATTTTTTGTCAAGGCTTATTATGTATTGGTTACCTATGTATCCCGATAGATTGTCCTTCCTTTGCTACAACATTCATGGAGTTATTAGCAAAATGTTAAATTCCTCATGTTACAGACAAGATTTTGCAAACAATCTGATTTTTTTTTAAATTATGTTTCATGGTTACATTTAAATTTGAACCCTCATCTTGATTTTTTTACAATAAGTAGCTAGTAAGAAAATTAATGTTTGAGAAATTTCTAACTGGTAGGTTTTTCAGTTTATGAAAGTGATTTTCATTCAGATTATTAATAACATCACTATACCCAGTTTGTACAGTCTGACCTATTTAATTTGTACCCCAGAATTGATCTAAAAATTAGCTTTTGCTATATTCCTCTTACCATTACAGTAAACTTTCATATCATGCTCCTCGTTTCTTCTGCGACCTTGCTCAGCACCAACATATTTTAAGGGTCCCCTTTTCCCTACTATTTCTATATAAGTTGCCATTGATATAAACCCCAACGCCTTTGTAACACCAAAATTTTGCAGGATAAATGATGGCAGTATAACAAATTTTAATGAACTACTACCAAATTCATTTCAAACTAAAATCTATTTATAAAAAATGCACTTTTTCTTTTTTAAATTTTAAACTTAATGAAATGTATTCAAAGATTATGCTAAGAAAACCGGATTAAAAGTCAAATATTTTTTCAATAAAAATTGACAGACAATTTATGAATGATAAGAAAATAATTAAACTAAACATTTCAGATTATGTCATAATTTTCATATGATACTCTTGCAATTATAAACCAAAGCATTTCTTAAGGGGAAAGTATAAAGGAATTGTACAGCTATATTTGCTATTTTAATTACATTAATTAGTGATATAAAGATCGATATAGACTGTACATCAGGCTGTTTTGTTTCAATGGTCTTTTTATATTACTGATGTAATAAATTATCAAATGATGATGTCATGTATTGTGCTGTCTATTATATATATAATAGTATGTTTATGTACAAATACGTATGTGCATGGAGAAGTGTATTGAGTGAATACACATAGGATGTTCTATTATTTTTACTCATGAAAATAAACAAAAGGTGTGTCACTCCGGAGGCATATGGTCTGGGTTGAAACGGAAACGGGGTATATTAATTTGGGTCTGTCCGTCCGTCCGTCCGTCACGCTTCATTTCCGTGCAATAACTACAACAAATATTAACCGATTTTCTTCAAACTTGGTCACAGGGTTTTTAAAATGCCTTAAGGGCTCGGCCAAGTTCGATGACCACTTTCAGTCCCTTGAATAATGAAAAACATCATTATCTGCCGTGCTTCGTTTCCATGCAATAACTACAACAAATATTAACCGATTTTCTTCAAACTTGGTCACAGGGTTAAATGCCTTAAGGGCTCGGCCAAGTTCGATGACCACTTTCAGCGGACCCCATTTGGCGGAGTTATGGCCCCTTGAATAATGAAAAACATCATTATCTGCCGCGCTTCGTTTCCGTGCAATAACTACAACAAATGTTAACCGATTTTCTTCAAGCTTGCTCACTAATACAAAGCATAGCTACGTTTCCATAAAGGGAAGGTTTCTAAAATAAAACAAATATAGTGTATTCAAAAACACGCAACTACATAAACAAAGCATTGTAAACAGGTATCTGTTTTTTCAAAGGTTTTACAACTGTTAGAGCACAATTTCTGGCAACAATAACACCCAACTTTGTCTCGTGAACAAATACTGAATACAGGTAATTTCATGCAGTTAACATGTAAACAATGAACATATTTGTATTTCGTACGTCACTGTTTCGTATTTTCCTGATTTTTATTTCTGCAATCAAGATAAGCTTTGTATTGGTCTTCTTTCTTGCTTATGAACGATGTATGAACTGTATTTTTTTAGATAACAAAAACATGACTGTGTAACTGAATCAGAACAAATAACGTTTATTCTTCATGCAAAAAGAACGTTTATCAAAAACTAAAACTCAAGACTTGTATTTTAACTGGAACAACATAATACCATGTATTCTCCATGCACATTTTTTGAATTGGGTTAAAATGCAGGACTGGTGTTTTAAGTAACACAAACATATACCACGCATTCTTCATGCAAAATAAATGTATCTATTTATTGGGTAACAAACTCTGCATGGACTAGCTGGTATTTAAAGTAGAACAAACAAATAACGTCAGTTCTCCAAGCAAGAAGCACCCTTGATTAGACAATAAATAACAAAACTCAAATATCATTTATACTCTTTCTTTATTACCGTTACAAAGCAAACTAAAGAACGAATGCAAATATTTTACATTAAATACATTAAATATATTTTACATTGTATCTGGAACAAATACAATGCTAGGAAAGTTAAGTCCAACATTTTCGGACTAGTCTGAAATGTTCACTACTTTAAATTGAATTTTTAACGCAAGTGATGTTATTCAATCAAGTTATACGCATTGGATCTGGTTGATAAGTTAGTCCTTGTAATACTCCATAAGCTGTATAATGGATCTGGTTGATAAGTTAGTCCTTGTAATACTCCATAAGCTGTATAATCCAGTCTCCCGAGTCCGACTCCAGCTCTGTCCACAACACGTTCCCAGTACCTATACCGATGGATCCCTGCTCGCGACTGTTTCTGTTTAATGTTCTGATGAACTGTCCTGTTCCACTGATTAATTCCACTGTATAGGTCTTATAATCAGCAATTGCCAAGTTCCCAAAAGAGTCATAAGAAATTGAATTAGGACCAAATAAATTTGTCGCTGCGGGCTCCTGGTCGTTTATTCCTTCTCCCCTGTACTGAAACATCACACCGAGAGTTTTATCAAACACTATAATGTGACTTCTCCAGCTGTTGATGTTATCCGTATCACTCCCAGTGGGTTCTCCATTCACGACGGCTATGTTCCCTGTCACTGGACACTGGGCAATAGATGCAGGTGAAACGATCCCCGAGACGTCACGCGTTGTCTGATGAAGCACCACGCCATTCTCATCATACACCGTAACCTTGAACTCTGACCCTACAACGATATTCCCCTCCTTTGTGACACAGAGATAAAATGGTTCATCGTCAGTGTTGAACCGTTTGACAGGCTCATCTGATGTAGTAGGCACTTCGTACACCGTTTTATCATACAAACAACAGAACCAGAGATGATTTGTATGGAGTGCTATACTAATGTCCGCTACACTGTTTCGATGACTCACCCTCCGTTTCACGGTGCCTTTGTTATCCACAAGAACGATTGTCTTGGACTGGCTGTCCGATATCCAGGCTTGTCCATCTTCTGTAGGATGGATTGACGTGATGTTATTTGAGTACTTAAACTGTGAAATCACAGTTGGTTTGTCCAGAAGTTCAAAATGATTCCGTGTTTCCGACATGTCCCTTGTACAAATCGATTATCACAAGCAGCTTCACACACACGCACAGTGCAGCAGACACATTTACAACTTTCATTCATACAGATTACTACCTCAGCACAACGTCAAATGTGGCGATCGATATGTTTGTCTCGTAATAAAATTACGACGTGAGTACACTACCCACCGTTTTACATCCTTGTCGCGGTAATGCCTACCGTAGCTTTAAATATCAAACGACAGAGATTGTGAGATCGTTTACACAAGATAACCTCGATACCTATCTATATTTATAAACACGTACACAATATATGCTGATATGTATTCACGTTCACAATCGCGACACTAGATAACACTAATCGTCTGGTGTGCTCGGAAACATTTAAAAGCCAAAATGAAAATTACCCCTTCACTGTTCTACTTTTTGTTCTGTGTGTAATGAGCTATCACTCCGACAATCTTTTCGCCTTTATTACTACACTTGTATTCAGTTCGTTTGTTTCATTGTCTCACACACATGACCAATTTGAAGCCAGTACAATGTAACATTATGTACACTTTGTACTACACTGTTCTAATGTGCAATATTTACAACAGCTGGGACACACTCTATATTGCAGCAATAAACCCGAGTTTATCAACGAAAAACAGAATTTATGTATGTAGTTGTATAACTTAAGATTAAAGCAATAAATATTATATATTTCCTGTATCGTGACGCCTCGCCAAGTTTGTATTTATATTTGAAATCTTTCTTATTGTTAATCACTCCACTTTCGTTAAATATTATTTCTGCCACTGTTCTTCCGACGACTATGAACAATGACCTCTTATTGTTCTTTAGTTTAATTGTTTCTGAATAAATATAAGCGATGTATCTAAAATTCGCGATCGTCTCTCCTGGTAAATAAACATGATCATACAAAAATGGTATTCTATTGAATAGGGGAGGGGGGCCGAAAAAAATCGTCAACGTGCAACACTTTATATATATAGAATATATTAAAATGCATGTTTCTCTTTAGAGATTGTGGGAACTAGATGTCTGGCTTACTTGGGTTGAGGTACAGCATACTTCCATCAACAAAACAATAAATTAAAAACATGCAGTTAATTAATAAATAATATATGCATTTAAATATTAGTTAAGTTACCGAAATTATAGTATACACATCAATGTACTGACGAATTCATGTTCAAGATCTAGCGGGGATCCATTGCTGCGCAAAACTTGCATACCAGGTACTGATTTTTCCACCAAAGTGTAGATTTTATTCCAGTGTCCTTTTCGAGTACAGTCAATATCAATTGAAAAATAATTGCAGTGAAATATGTTTATGTTACAGGGAAATCGTGCTTTCAGGCTGGGACTATTTTATTTTAGAAATCCGTCGGTAAAATTGCAGAGCGTAGAAAAGCGATCCACTGAAAGGGTATTATTGAAAATACAAATACATATTTTTTTATTCACATTTTTTATTCATGTCCGTGAACAAATCGTATGAAATATTGTTGTAGATGATTGATACTTTAACATGATAATGTCATCAGTTAATGGGACTGAACTATTTTTTCTAGTTTTTATACAGGCACTAACATTAACAAAACTCCGTTCAATACAATGTATATTTACATTCAAAGGTGTTAGCGATTAAAATAAGGTATTACTTAATATTTACAGTATTTGCGTGCATGTATCGTCAGTGCAAACGACATTCCTAGAACAGCCTGATGTCATGTTTATGTTAAAATCATTCAATGGTTTTACGTTATTTGTGGCGAGAGGAAACAATGACACTGATCCAAATGCTGACACATGTGTGTAATTTCTTCTGGCTGTGTTTATAAAGAGACTTGCAAAGGAAGAGTTCATATTTTGTTCATACTAGTATAAACTTAAACATTTAAACATGGTTACCTGGTTCTTCCAAAGCACAGCTTTTTTCTCTCATTATTTTGATTCTTTTGAAAAGCACTTTAACAGTGTTATGGAAACCAATTCATCATAACCTTCAGAAGTTGTTTTCATATAAGTAGTTATTAAGCAGCATTGAGAATGTACATCATATTTAGTAAGATATCTGCTATTTTGCTGTCTTTTGGGTTAACACTATCAGATTAAAATAGTTTAGAGTTCAGTTGGTATAATACTTGATCCGCAGTATCTCGTTTTTGTTACTGTCTGAGATCTGTAACGTCCACAAGACGTCGCCCGGCTGCATACCGAGGTTGCCCTGCCAGTATCCCTCCGCCGTGTGTATTCTCTTGATGTACTTGCCTGTGCCACTGATCAGTTCTATGGTGTTTCTGCTGTAGTCAGCTATGAGCAAATTGCCCATGTAGTCATACACGATAGATCCAGGTGCGAAAGTAGTTCCACTAGACCCTGGAGTGCCTTCCCCTCTATAGACAAATTGAGTATTGAGGTCCTCGCCAAACACAATCACGTGACTGTTCAAATTGTCTTCATCCCAGTTCACGATTTCGTCGTTGCCAACAGCGATGTTCCCAGTGACTGGACACTCCACTATCTTCCATGGTCTAATGACAATAGCTGATGCTGTGTTTACCGAAGTACGTAAAACAACCCCCGATGCTGTGTACAGCGATATTTTGTCCTCCGTCCCGACGAGTACGCGATTGTTCCGAGTAATACAAAGTCGTCGAGGTTTGTCAGTAATTGTAAACTTTCTGATGGCCGACTCCGATGACTTTGGAGAAAACTCGTTGATGGTGTTTTCCTCCAAACCTGCGAACCAAACATGACCGGTTTTGGGAGCGATACTCATGTTTCCCATTACAACAGAGTGTCGAAGGTCTCGTACCGTGTTCCCGTTGAAGTCCACCAGAGCAACACTATTCCCGCTTCGTATCCACGCCTGCTCTCGTTCTGTTGGAAATATCGCCGTTGCTTGGTCTGGAAATTTGAACCTTGTTAGTATGAATGGTTCTTCCATAAGTTTGTACATTGTTTCACGTAAGCCCAACGCTTGTTTCAGCAGACCACTCACAGTTTCCTGTGGATAGAGCTCGGCGGTCTCCATTACCGGAAGTTCTGGTATTGTTTGCTTCTCGAGATCTGGCAAGTTG
>JAUMHH010196424.1:0-13704 GCA_032359455.1 Chlamys rubida | reverse complement strand
ATGTTGGGACAACGTCGGGCCAACATACATAGGTTGTCCAAATACTGGGAGTAATATGGTTTTTAGGTTGGATATACATCGGATAGACATCGGGCCGATATCATTGTAAATGGAAGCTGGCCCGATGTCGGCCCGCCCTTAAAACCGACATTGTGCCGATATGGACTCCGATATCGGCCCAATGTCGGCCCGATAGCCGTGTGCTGGCTGGGTTAGTTTCACTAACGCTATTTTTAATTTGTGTACGTAGCATTTATAGGATTCACCCTAATATGGCAGATGTCATTAATAAAGCAGGTTGTACTATTCTTCCGGGACAGTATTTATGTTTTTATAGTGTTTTTCAAGGGTTTCCAATTTTTTGTCCAGTCCTTTTCTTATTCTGCGTTAATTTTGCCAATTTTGAGGTTTTAATTACGTTTTGTTCATAATTTCGAAATCTCTTGTTTTCTTGTATATTTGTCCACCTCACATTGTTTCATTTTCGTTTTACTTGATTTTTATTTTCGTTAAGCCTTGACACCACATCACAATATAATATGAAATATACTTGAAGCGGTAATGTCAAAAAGACCATTGGCTTTGACGCGCGAGGTTCAAAACCTCTCCCCCTTAATTACATTCTGGGACGCTTCTCATGTCCAATCGGAACGTAATATAGATCAATGGGGAATGAACATAGTAAATCCTCAGAACTGCCACAGCATAGGCGACAGACAGTCAGTAACACTCAGTTCGCTTAATGCTTGGATTCTGTAACGAAAAAAACGTTTAAAACAATATCTATCTTCAAGAACGTTCTTAAGCATGCTGAGCTTTGTGTGAGAGCATATACATTGGTATATCTGCCTGCCAACTGACCGTCATTCTCGCAGATATAAAGGTTTCAGAACAGCATGTTAGCAAACACTACACGGCATTTCTAACGAGTCGGCTAACGTTTGCTGATGAGAGGGAGCCGGCGATTGGCCGTTGCTAATTACTGTATAGTCTAACTCTGTCATGGCTGGAGTAACGGCAACGTCCACGGCAGTAACGTTTGTTGGTTGATTGTTTTCTCGTATATCAAGGAAATGTCAATGTTATGCTGGCGTTTTAACCTCAGCTCACTACTGTGGATGTATCATACGAGCATAACAATTCTTAGATAGTAACATGTGTTTACATACACGGGCGTCGATCAGCCAGGTACGCATAAAGCACTAGTAAAGTAGTCATTCGAGGCACTGCTGTCGAGAAGAATACAACTCGCATTAATTTCCAGTGGTAGTTTGGATTTATGTCATTATTCCTAAGCGTGGTATGGAAAAATGTATCGAAATAGCACGTGGACGGGCTATGAAGTTTGTGTTTCTGTTTATTTGGAGTATTAACTAATTTGTAGGTCCGGACACATCGCAATGTTCCGGATACAAGTATACATCTCTCGGATACTGTGCTCGTTGCTGGTGTCATCAACGATAGGTATGTATCTTTCTGTTTCTTTTTGCGGCTTTTTTAACGTGAGTTAGCAAACTATATCGTTTTTAGATGAACCTTCCTGAACCCTAAACGATCAAACAAACTTGGATACTCAAACGGCATTTAAATAATACAATAATTCTACATCATTTATGAAGCAGAATATACGTTCCCTGCCGGAACAAATGCTTTTATTTTCCTTGAACATTTTTAGGGGTTTCAGTAAAACAAATATGTTTGTTCATATTTACTCTAGTTTCATTAACGTTGCGGTTTAAATACATTTCACTAAACTTAGGTTATCTGCACTCTAAACTTCGATACATCCCACGCTAATTTGACTCTCAAACAACTAGTTCGATGTATTTAGATATAAAACTACGCTAACCTTTCTTCAACATTTTTATAGCCGGCTTTATTTGTTATTATAATGTTTATTGCATATAATTTACAGAAAGTTGAGTTGTATCATTAACTTATAGCTTGAAGTGTGGTTTTGGTAATGCATTAAAGCAATAAACTTAATTGCATTTCCAATATATGTAACTTAATATCTATTTATCTTTTTATAACGACATGCTAATGTCGATACTCTGACAGGGAATTGCTAGATGTTTCACATAGTTGAATGGTATAACAGAAAATATCAATTATAAAATCGATAACTATTTGATTGAAACTCAGGTCCATTTTGATAAGATTGTATTATATGCACAATAGATCATGTCGTTAACGGTTCGTGATGTGAATATGTTTAAAAGCAAGCTTGACACTATAGTTGTTTTCTAGTAAAGTCGTTAAAACTTAACTATCTGTGTTAGTTTTTTTCATTTCTTGATATTCTTCATCTCTGTTTAATTAGCTGTTATTGTTGCTTTGTAATCAGATCACTGGTTTTGTTTCTTTTACACTTTAACGTCATTGATCCGCTTGGCACATTATTTATTTGCAGCGAAGGAGGCTCAGATAAAAAAAAACATAACAAGATTATGCATGATCAGGTGTTGATGAATTGTCTGAAATTAAAACTAAAAAAAAACATATTTAGTTCCCCTCAAATCAAATCAAACTGAAGAAAATATCATCAAGGAAGTATTCAGGTAAATTTGTGTCTTCATTAAAACAAAGATAAACGGTTTCTTTCATGAACAAAGAACGTAAACGAGATGAAAAGGAAGCGAAGACATAACAGAGATGTGCTAAAAATACGTTTTATCAAATAACGAGACGCTAGTCAAGCTTCGGGGCTCGGCTGTTTGAAACGGAAATAACGTGTTGATTTCATGCTATTAATATTGTCAGAAATGGTTAATAAAAACAGGAAATAGATCTCGTTTATAGCTTAAAAAGGGACATAATGAAGGGAGTAGCCAAAAAAATATCAATATTAAGAAAACATATTCTTTGCAAGGCTTAGTCTACAAGAAACAAAGCTAACTATGACTTTGACATATATACAGTTAAGTAGCACAACAGCGTACGTGTACACCTACTAGTCTCCTTCTTTAGTGTAGCTATTAATATGTTCCAACAAAGCGATTTTGATGAATGTCAAAATACATAAATTTTCATTGGACTGATAGCATATCAGGGTAAAAGATTATATTAATTCAACACATTTTGTTTTATTAAGAACATGACTTTTTTTGGTTTATAAAAACTACTTAAATCCCGCTGATTACATCTGGCGCAATATATTAAATAAACAGTACATAATAGTTATATGTAATACTGTTTCAACAAAAACAATCATTTTGTATTACTTATAATCACTTTATGCTTGATCTTAAACCGTCCTTCTTGATGAAATAATACTATGTTTAGATAATCATGACGAAAAGGTTGATGCACAAGACACGTAATTCTCCGTATTGTAACACACATTTATTCTCACGTCAGGTAACCTTATTGTGTACTCTGGTCATTTTATAAAGCAACCTCAAGATATGAAATCAATCATGCCATACATGAGGTATATGTATAAAAAACGTGAAAAACAAATAGACAAAGACAACGTAGATATGCCAAATTTGGAATTATAAGTTGATTATAATGACAAATCGAACCTGGGAAACATATTTATCAAAACCAATGATATCATGCACCGCGAAAGAGAAAAAACGGAAGCGGAAACAGGTTTTTCGGAAATCCTGCGTCATATCCGCTCCTTACATTGCTGTCTTCCAATACATGTCATGTTGTTAGTAACCAACTATCTCAAACACACTTACTGTAACAGATCTTCATTCAGGATGTAAATAAAACGTGTCTTAGCTAAAGGTCGTAATTATATGAAAAATAGCATGAAGAGTAAATCGAAGTCATTGGCACTTTCTTAATAGAATAACGCCGTTTTACCGTCAAAATATTTCTAAGTGCGCGAAATAAAAATCAAATAACACATTGCCAAAAAAACAATCAATTTCAGACCTGTACCATGTGTTGTAGAATTCCTTTGAAGAGTATGAATACAGCTCGATATAGAAATGGCCGGCTGCGGCGATGGTTCTGAGACGATTAAACACGCCATATGTAGTTGGCAATGAATCAACATCATTTCAGGCCAACGTAATTCCTGTACTCGTCATATGCTAACGACATTTAGCGTTCAGATAAATGGCTACTGCAGGAGTGATTCTTGATGGACTTTATATAAATATTGAAAAGCATGCGAACTCTACCAAGATTACATACATTCTTTTAATTAAAAATAAATGGCAATTACTGTGTAATGTACTACGCAATATATTTTCCCTTCAGTATTCGTCGTCGAACGCGTCTTGCATCAATTATACAATAATTTTAGGGGAGGTCAAAAAAATAGCTTAAATGTTTACATTGCACTGCAAATATGCACATTAGTTTTCTAAAAATTACTTTTTGTTATCATTTTGATGTGTTCTGATTCTATAAATGCCACAAACTTTTGTAAAGAGAGAAAAACGCAGATATTTCAGTACGATTTATTACCAGGTTGAGGAATTATTTTGGGTAGGACTTATTGACGTACAAGTCTCTCTTCAAGCCACTTTGACATATCCTGACATACTGAGGACATGTCGTTAATTATCAGAAGATTGGATTCCCTGTCACACGGCAAGGTTAATCCCCATTCTGACAGCTTAGAAAGATCATTAGGCAAATGGTGACACATTTTCGAGAAATGGATAATGTTGAATACGTTTCGATAGACAAGAGAATGAAAAACTCTCAAGGAAGGGAAACCAAGGAGGTGAGCACAACCATGTCCATAAACAAAAACAATATACAATGGCATAAAAACTTTGTGCTCCAAGAGAATAAATCAATGTCAAACCAATCATGGAAAGGAGTTGATTGTCATTGATCAAAGATATTGGGGATATGCCTTAAAGCGGAAAATGAAATACCATAACTGGTTCTCAGGCCATCACCATGACAAGCGTTCCATGTATTCATCAAAGAAACGATTAACAATTTAAATATATTGCTTATGATGTTCTTATATCAGTGTGCTGTCTGTGTGAGTTCTATCAGTGTGCTGTCTGTGTGAGTTCTATCAGTGTGCTGTCTGTGTGAGTTCTATCAGTGTGCTGTCTGTGTGAATTATATCAGTGTGCTGTCTGTGTGAATTCTATCAGTGTGTTGTCTGTGTGAATTATATCAGTGTGCTGTCTGTGTGAATTCTATCAGTGTGTTGTCTGTGTGAATTATATCAGTGTACTGTCTGTGTGAACTCGTGTGTTGAAAGAAGGCCTTGGTTTACGTTATATTATCCGTTTAAAGATTCCAGTACCACTACGGGAAAACCAGAACAAAACTCCTCTGTCCTTTTTTTATTTCCATAAACAACAGTGACCTCCATACGTTTAGTTTCCTACATAACTGAAGCTAGACTTGAACATGGTTACATAATTGACTAGATAGGTCAGTAGGTCAGAGCGATGGTGTCATGTTCGGAGGTTAAGTGTTTGAATCCAGATACTGTGGTAAAACGCCCATAAGATACAGTTCAAGGTTAGCGTTTGCACAAAATAGAACAACTTTGATATCACTACCAGATGTTTCAATAAGTTAACCTTTCCCCAAGCCTTTAACTGAGTCCGCTATCAATAGTGATGATTTGACAGGGCGTAAATTCCCGGATTTTCAAAAGCTAATTATCATGTCTTTTAATGGGTTTTTATTATTAAATATCAGGTGTAGGATCATTAAAGTCCTCGTTCATACGTCAATGAACAGAAGAGAACTTGACTACGTCATGTTAAGTGTATAAAAAGGCACTCAAGCCAGAAAGGGATAATACAAACTGAAACAATGGGCATATTCCCACCATTGACATTAGAAGTCCACCGAGGGCTCGCCTCATGCCCTGCTTCTGTTATCGAGTTTGCTTGCATTAATATTGTCTATGAATATCACAAGATATCAGAAATCTTGAAGAACCATTGTATTGGGCGTCCGATCACAGAAATGTAATACTGTAGCCCAAATTTGTATTATTTATATCATCGATCACAGTGTAACATTTCAAGGTGACAATACATCGGCTTTCCGTCTTTTTCTTCTTTTATGCAGTAGTACATGCATGCGACGACGTGATGGATATCATTTTCGCCCACAGCTTACTTTGTACATCACTCTACAGTGACTTTCAAACAAACTGATTTTCAGAAAACTGATCAAAATAAGACTTTTTACGTAAAAGTCCTATATGGTTTGTACATTGTATTTTCTTCCCGGTTTCTTTTTTGTTAAATTACAAGACATCTTCATACTATGAGGAAGATGACGTCATAAGTTGCAAGACAATATCCAAACTAATCAAAATTGCGTCACCTTGATATATTTGAAGTATTACATATTGTGTGGAATATAACGTCACAATTGCTCATCATATCCCAACTAATCAAAATTGCGCCATCTTTAAATAAAGGACTTATTACGTATACCAATTAATGACCATCGCGCTATGCTGATTTGCACTGGTATGATACGTAGATAATAAGGCAAAAAACAATAGCGTCAATACACAAGGACAGAACCGGATCTTAACGGCAGTGCAAAAAATCAACAGGATTCAAGGACACACCTAATTAAAACGAAATGCAAACCCAGAACCGGAAATTCTGTATTCCGGATGTGTATCTATACATACAAAAAGAATGTAAGATATACTTTATTTAATAACGAGAACGTTTCATTTTCTTTATTGCTGCATAGGTGCTGTAATTACCAATATAAGTATACGCCAATAACGTTTGTATGTAATAAAACGCGTTGTACCTAACTCTTTTTTTTCTAGATTTAACTTTGTATCTTCCACTGAAGAAGACATATATAAATGATAAAGATGCAATCAACGAAATTGGATTCCTGTTGGCATACATAATTTGATTTATTTCAGTACAACAGAAAAAGCTCTCCTCTTCATCTGAATCATAACAGCTCACTGGAGCCAGCACACCATGCACGTGTGTTCAGATAGCACATTAATACCTCAGAAACCATATCATAGATTTAGAGGTAAACTATTATGATTTGTATAAACATAGCACTACATTAGTTTTTACGATTTCCAGGTCTGCGATATGGGTATACATACACATGTTGAAATACTTGTATTATATGATGCAAAAATGTCCAGGGCGAACACGTGCTTTTCTGTAACGATTTATCCTTCAGATGTATTCATCATGTAGAACAAAATACAGCATACAATTTAGAAAGATACTCACACGAAATTCAAAGAAGAGAAACACAAGCGGTATTTTAAATAAGTTTGTTGATATAGGAAGTCAAACAAAACAAATATTTACTGCACCATATCATCAGTTGAACACAAATTCAAAAGATGAAGAAATAATTGTAGAATACAAGAAAGGGTAACGGTGCTTATTTTAGGTAACATTTGTTTTGCTCTTAGTTTAAACAACAACAACAATAACAACAACAATTACAACAACAACAATAACAACAATAATAACAACAACAACAGCAATAAATAGATAAATGGATACATAGTGATGCAACAAACATTGAAATGATAAACATGTACCTCCTTTGATTAAACAAAGGTAGAAATATTGACCAAGTTTAGTCGAGTTGACAATTCTTATGTAATATTTATAGTTCTATATCTCACTAGACTATCGACGATCCTAAAACAAACTACCATTTAGCAGTTTGTCATGAAATTAAGTTGAAGGATCTCCATACCACTGTTACAAACCGTGACTATGTGTTCGAACCCTAAATCTCAATTTGTATACCGTCTCTCTAAGCTGGTCAGCCGAAGTGTCCTGGACCAACTGAACTACAATTTTATCATAAAAGATATTAAGGGGTGGTAACAGTATATACGAAAAACAACAGTGGGACAGGGGTCTTTAAGTACACTTTTATCACTACCAATCTCTTATAGGAGGCGCGGTAGTCTAGTGGTAGGACGCTGGGCTGGTGACCGAAGGGTTGCGGGTTCGAGACACGGCACGGCACGGCACGGCACGGCACTGTGTTGTATCCTTGAGCAAGATACTTAATGTCTTTACTCCGCTTATTCCAGTCTACTCAGCTGTAAATGAGTACGTGGTTGGGCAGTGTTAGACTTGTAGAATGCTAGCTGTGAGCGCCGAAATGGCAGCAACGGCTAGCATGCTCCCCAGGGAGTTTAGAAACATATTGGCTGGTTGCAAAGGCCCTATAACCACGGATAATAATTTGTGAACCGCTTTGAGACGACCTAAGAACTAGGTTGTGATACAGCGGTATATAAGAACCTCGAATTATTATTATTATTATTATCTCTGAATCTACGTAATAACGTAGTTTTACATAAACACGGTAGTTTGGGAGTTATTGTTAATCGATGCGGAACAAAAAATATATGTATATCTAAAGTGCTAATATTTGAAGGATATTAAAGGGGGAAAAAAAGCAATTCAATGTTTGACTTTGCATAAAATTCAATCATTTTGACCACCAAACAACTTGAGATAATAACGAAAGCGTACAGTATGACGATATAAATAAGCCCTTAATAACTGTGCAATATAATGCTTGACCTAACATGTCATTAAAACAATTTGAAACTCCATTGCGGGTGCCATCGTAATTCTGGATTGAGAGTGTTCCACGTGATTGTTTTCGGGTTTTTTTCCCCGAGAACTCCGGTTTTCTTCCATCACTGAAACCTAGCTGGCTTGTTTTTAAATGGTCAAGGAAAGTAAAGCACAAATGACTCAAAACAACCGGAATAAAGTTATAAACCTTGAATTACAGAAATAATGTAACTAAAAATGAAGGAATAGAACATGACTTTAAAGCCCAGAATAGAACGCGATACAGCTTTGCCGTACAAACCTGTATGAATGAACGGATAGCGTGTCATATTATACACCGGGAATAAAATGATTAAGCCTGCCCTTAAAAATCCAGAATAAAGGGAAACAATCCAGTCTTACACATTTAGAATAAAGGATACAATGCAGGTTGTAATCAAGTGATTTTCTGTTCGTGCCTGTAGTAATCGTATTGAACAAAATAAAGATGATTTGATTAGAATAATGACATTGGTATTCATTATATTTGGCGCAGCGTGTAATGGAGGCAATTCCGTGACTCAAAATACAAGTGATGTTTGTGAAAATGGATTTATTTTCATGGAAACTAAATTTAAATTCCATTATCATTTATAAGTTTGATTTTTTTAAGTCGTAAAATGAAACTCATTGCTATTAGTGGAATCCCATGTGCTCCTGTTTCTGTGATAGAACGTTAACTGTTTGCATTTACTTGTGAACCCATCAATGGTTATGTGGTGATGCTGTTACGTTACACTGACTATGAAATATGGTTTCCGGATGTGTAATGGTCCCTTAGCTCTCTACTGATAGAGGGTTAATGGAATTTCAGAAAAAAAACACACACACGAGCTCGCTGATATAAAGTATAATGCCCTCATTTTAAGAGCCATGCTTGCTATTTTTAAATCTAATTATTAGGTTTATGATTTTTTTTTATAATTTTTTTATTATTATTTGTAATTAAGACTGCTCCTGGTAGAATACTGTTGTAGCTGTAATCATCAGTCATGCAACGTCTCAACATTATGGTGATTTTAGTGCCCATTAGAGATGTCGTGTATCCCTAGAGACAGGCTGCCCACCTGCTACAAACCGCAATACCGTCATTAAGATTATCAAGCATTGGGAGATATGCAATACATTATGTACAGCAATGATAATGTTTTACAAAAAAAAAAAACAACAAAAACTCAACTATTATGACAAGACGCGGGTCACGAGATGATGAGTTCCTGTTTAGATTAATACGAGTGATGTATGATGCTGAAAACAGATAAGAGACGATCGATAAATGTGTATTTGTTCCATTTCATATTTGCTGATGATTAGTAAACTGTAAATACTAAATTAATATCTTTGAACATGAACGCAAAACATGCAATAGTACATTAGGACGTTAGGGCCAAGTCATTCGAAGCACATGGCCTAGTTTTACGAGCGTTCTTTAACTTAAGGAAATATTTTCAATTAAGTGTTAAAAATCTACACAGAAAGCAGAGAATGTTACCATATTCCTACCGTTAATGGTATTGAAAAAGTATTTCCCCATTAAATGTATGTGATTTCCCCTACTTTAAAACAATTTACAGGTTACAGGAATTTTATGGAGAAAACAAGATCATGACGAATGTTAACAAAACCGTGATTTAGTGACCAAAATCGAAAACATCAATCATCTTATTGTACCAGGGTATACACCTAGTGTATGGTGTCAATCGGCGCGTGTGGAGTGCCTCCGAAGGCGTCACTCTACACTCTATAAGAGTGTGCTGGACTCTCTACACTCTATAAGAGTGTGCTGGACTCTCTACACTCTATAAGAGTGTGCTGGACTCTCTACACTATATAAGAGTGTGCTGGACTCTCTAAGATGAATATTAGGTCCTTAATGGCATTTGTAAAACACCAAAAACATGTTTTTCAAGCTTTTTTCTAATAAATTTTTTAAACTGAAACCACGTGTAAACAATCGTTCAATCGCACAGATTTATTTTCGAATTGATTGTCATAATTTTAATGATTCGCGGATTCACGCCTCGCACATCCACTGGCTATTGAGGAACGATGCTGCAACTGAGGGTATACACAAACTGACGGAAACCGTCAGGATATGATTATGTGACGTTAAAACACGTGTTTTGGAATAGGATCAACTATTAGCTCCAAAGTCTTTAATCAGTCTGAACAAAACACATGTCTACCATGTATAGTCTGTCAATGAAGTTAGATTGGTGGTTGGGTATTCAGAAAGATCGACTCTAAACCTTTGTAGAACAAAAATACACAAGGATATCTAAAACAGTTTGAAATGTATGCAAGAAGTAGTCAGTACGATTTCGTTTGTAAATTAGGTTTGTTTATCTTTTGTGTATCTGCCGTCCCAAACCCATGATGTCGTTCTCGAAGCGTTTTCCAATATGGCAGACCTATTTCGTCACTCGTTTCAACACGACGTGGGAAAGAAGGAACATACAAGTTCAATTTCCAGGAAATCAGTTCCGGGGCTGGAACCACTTAAGTAGAAACTTGTCCCCTAAAGTAAACAGAATATTCCCAATGAGATATGATGCTTACCGTAAAACTTGCCTATAATTGTCTTCAACTTGGATATCCTTGGATATCTCAAAACTTTGTGTACGGAGTTTGACCGTCATTTGCCATTTATTACGGATATGGCTATATTCGGAAAATACCTCAGACTGCAGAATATAACTGTGACATATAAATAACGAAGGTGGATGGTGTTACTGGCAAGAAAGGGAAAGTTCAAGATCGTAAAATCGAAATTTCCACGATTTTCTTACAGCTTAGTGGTAAGCCATCTTTGGTGATCATATTTAGACAAAGATCAATATTTCATGATATTTTTAGGGATTTTGAAAATGTTCATATAATTTCCCAGGCATATTGCAGAATCATTACGGAAAATAATTTCAGAAGTTTTTACTCCTTAAAAAGACCCGTAACCAATTAATGTCGTTGTAGTACAGAGGAAGTAAACTATATAAAAAAAATACTTAGTGTTATTTCCTTGTATCAAAATTTCAGTGTGCTACTATTACTAACATCGATAGACGTTTTTGTTAAGCGAAGTTGTTATTGAGTTTAATTTAATAAAATGTTCAAAGGAAGCATACACAATATTATGCAGCAGATCCTTCTTTTCACTACAGAATGAAACTGTTCTTTGACTTAATTTTTTCTATGCTTTTAAGATATTTTAAACGATTGGCCTGTGTTGTTGGTTCATTGTTTCATAAAATGCAATAAACATATATAATTTAATAAATCTATCGTACATCTCCTTTGGCTTCTATGTAATTGATAATTTTTTGATGATGTTTTGCCCTATCACTCGATATCGCTTTTCAATCAATTATGAAATAACGTTGTGGTTCTTCTGTACTCTCTACTCCTCTACCATTCCACTTATTTAATTATATAGAACTTGCAAAATCTAAAAGAGTTCTGACTAGAGACTTATGAAGGAGAAGAAGCAGTATAGTATTCAAATGTTGAAAAATTATCTTTATCATTCATTTTGCCTTTTTAAGTTTTCGGGAAATATGTTTTTCGATATGAAGTTTCCTATCAACTGTCACTCATATTTGTATCTCTAACTTATGTGTTTCACCACACTTTACGAACGTATATGTATACACACTGTATTCTACCACATTTGGCTAGTAACACGGTGTGACACGTAAACAAACAACTAAATATTAATGTTTGCCCATGCCTTTCGCTAGCAAACGCTTTAATGTGATCAGACTTACAGCCTCTTTCTTACAGTTCTCCGTTTTACTGGGAAAGGCAGTGGCCATTATATTATCATGCAACTTGCAGGCTTCAGTCTTAGTTACTCGCTGGCATGGGCACTGCCTTTCCCAACAAAACTTTGAACCCATCAAGTGGCAACATGTCTGGATCACATTCAAAGCGTTTTGGAACAATGTTACAGGTACATGTAATACTGGGTCCAGTGTGTGGCCTGTTGTTCAAAATCTGTTATTGGCCAGCAATGAAAACGTCGTTACATCACAAACTTGGTAAATCTCCCAGAATCTAAGTCAGTGTTGCTGTCTATAATAAAGAGATGAACTACCTTCAATCAACTTAATCTTGAATATACATTCAAATTTCGATTGCACGAACATGATCTTGTTGGCATTATCAAACTGGTCATGAGTGTCAATAATTGGTGTAAGCTGTGAGGGCGTCGTTCTGTCCCTAAGCCCTCAGAGTCATTGTCTGTCCCGCTAACGACATGTCGCCCCCGCCACTCATCCTACCAGGATTATGTATCTTTGTAAAGTCATGCAAATGAGGTAGCGTGCGCCAGTATCGATTACAGCTAATGTTGATATAATGACCAACATGTGCAAGGGCATAACGCATACAGCTTTGAGGTTTTTACATTTTATTGTAGTTTAAGTGGGTTTATTTTTCTATAATATACGCACATTTTTATTATTATCTTTTTCCTTGGAATATTTCCAACATTTTAAACTAAACACTTAAAAGTAAAAGAATCTATTTTTTCTTATTATCTCATGTAGTATCCTAATTGTGACGTTAGACTTACACATCAACACTGGCGTTATGGAATTGAAGACAATAATAAATATGACGTCAAGATGACAATATTGAAACATATAAGTTTTAGAATTGTATACATATATTTTGGTAATTTTGTTTCTGTAAATATTGGTATAAGGTCTTATTGATAGAGAAAAACGATAATTGAACTAGTTTTTAATGATGTATAAAGTTGATGGAACTTTCTTTTTATCTCGGTTCATTTAAGTAATTCCGAATACAACAGGTGGATGATTGAAAAATTAGGAACGCATTATTTCAAGTCGAAATGTACGGTGTTTCAAATGATGTGATTTTCTTTAGTTGTATCTGAGTAAATCTTAAATTGGCTAAGGTTACAGGTTATATCAGAATGGAAGGGCTGTGTCATTTTAAATAACTTATTGTAATGTTAATAATAAACTTTAAGTTTCACGATTTATATTATTTTTGCAAAGGTAGCCATCTTGTCTCGTCGAATAACAAGTCTTACATGGTCGGGGAAAGATATGTGACTGCTGTATCACACTGCATGTCATAAGATGCGATAGGACTAATGTCATATCCAACCACGACCCCCTCACGCCCCACCCCCCCCCCC
>JAUMHH010196423.1:12789-29300 GCA_032359455.1 Chlamys rubida | reverse complement strand
CCCCCCCCCCCCCCCCCCCCCCCCCCCCGCCCCCCCCGCCCCCTGTCTGTCTGTCTGGAAAATGTCATAAAATTGTATGGAAGGAACTTCAGGTTGTCGGAGTAACTATAAAACAGTCTGTCTGACATGTTGAACTTCAAAATCAAAAATGGCCAATTGTGTGGTCATTCAGGATAGTGTCGAATCCCAATAAGCCTTCAATGTAACCATGTAAAATGAAGTGACAGAAAATGTGTAACTAAAACTCCTGATACGAACCGAATGGCAATTAGAGTTCAACAATAAGGCGAGCAGTTCTTTGTTTTGCATAAAACAATTATTCCCCAGCGGTCTCATGCGTCTGATAGATGACCAGAGGGACAGTATTGACCGTTGGTGGTCAGTATGCAGCTTCTGACCAACAGAGGCCGTCACACGCATACTGTATTCATTAGTCATGACAACAAATTCGGGAAAATAAAAGGGTAGACAAATAGAAAATATTTCATCGTTAAACTCGAAAACACGATTCAATGACGAGCCTGTTTGGTGTGTAATGTTGCTTGAAACTTCACTTCCTTCATGTTGCAGTTACTCTTGATTTAATATGTAAGCATCATCAGAGACAAAAATGAGCTTTGTAATTCACGAAGACCCGTGCGTTCAACGCAACACGTCTGTGGTTTGTCAACGTTGTGTGTTGTGTGTCCGTGTACACTTGAGCTGTGAGACACTACAGAAATCAACACCGTCTACATATATTTATACTAACGAAGCAAACTACACTTTGGTAGACAAAATCGATGCTTTGTGTGGAATGTCTGTTGGAATGACAAAAAACATCGGGTGACTGTCTACCTCCTTCGCGCAGTGCGCATGCGTTGATTTCCACTGATCGGCAGTTTTCGGAAAAGATACGAAAACTGACGAACGTATTACTTAAGCATTGTGGAGTGCATGCAAGTTATCTGAATAATCAATAGTATGGAGAAATCTTACGTTGTATGCTTCAGGGACAGTCAGCACTAGTCTGTCTGAAGATAATTAGTATTGCAGCTCAAAAGACAAGGCAATCGGGTAGTGAAATAGACAAAGCATACACGATAAACTCATACATATGCAAAACACGGGTCTTCTATTCATCTTTGTCGGTTGCAACAGTTCGGCAGCAATCATGAAACTCTCGCGCTTAATACACTCGCTCCTTGAATATCGGATGTTCTACAAAAACTATTGCATAAATAAGTCCTCGTCAGAAAGCTTCATGTGAAGTGTACACGTTATCGGATATGTGCCAACTGATTACCAATTAAGTTCAATGAGCGAATCGCATGTCGCCAGTTATCCGAAAATATATCTTAATTACACGTGAATCAAGCTCATGAGACTAGGCTCAGAAAGTTCAGCCCTGTGACCAGGGCCCGGATGTTCAGTCCTGAGACAAGGGTTTAGTGGTTCAGTCCTGAGACAAGGGTGCGGTGGTTCAGTCCTGAGACAAGGGCCCGGATGTTCAGTCCTGAGACAAGGGCCCATATGTTCAGTCCTGAGACAAGGTCCCGGATGCTCAGTCTTGAGATAGGAGATTTGACGTCTAGTCCTGAACGGGTATAAAGTCTCGAATAATAATTCCTAAGACAAGGTATCAGATGTTGGGTTCCGAAATCAATTCCCGGATGTTCGAGTTCCGATACCATGAAATCATTGGCATGCTCGTACCCAGATTATGTGCTCAAGCCCAGAACAATTACTCACAGTTTCACATTTTCAATGACTTGGAGGAACTATAGAGAGACTTGAAGTAAAATAACATTTTGAAAGTGTTCAGATTGTGTGCATATTTTCAGGTAAAACAAAAACCCCGGATGTTGGGTCCCGAGACAAACTTTCAGTATCATTAATTAGATCTAGCCAGACGGTGAACAAGTGGGTCTGAATTATTCAAATTCAGCCATTTTGCAAGGAATTATCGGACACATCAGAGACACGTTGGCTAAACTAGAACCACAGTCAGCTGTAAACTTACTCAAAAGATTCATTAAATATAAATTCATGTATTTAAATCTGTCCAGGGGATGATCTTCAAACCCGACAATAAAATGACGTCACTAGCTGGAATACGTACAGGAGCTTGCCCTAGTCGTTCCATCACATTGTATACGTAATGATAAAAAAGGAGGAATTTTATGAAGTAACAACACAAATTGTATCCCAAACCCAAACAAGCCATTCAAATGTCCATTCCAATATTAGCATAACAAATACACATCGGACACAATTGAGTGTTTATATTCCGGAAATGATCTCTATTAGCGTGTGTAAAAACTCTTGACACGTATATGTTTCCATGCCCAAGCGTCATGGCGACATGGAGTCGCCTGCCTGGTGATTACTGTTCAAAAGTAGTTCAATCGATTTATCTCGCGTTTTTTCTTCGTTTTAAGATTTGTGACCAAAAAATGTCCTTCGATGTCGCTTATGTTCGTGCTGCCGTTAGCTATATGTGGAATTTAAGCGTGTCGTCGCTTTTAAAGTCTACGGTTACCGAATTTTAACAGAATAAAATATCTGGAATAAACGTATCCTACAAAGCGATCGATAAAACAGGCCCAGAATACTAGTCTTGTAGGAATAATCAACCCCGTATAAAAACGATATTGTTGTTGTTCAGCGAGTCTCGTATCTGTTTCGAGTCTAGGAAAGACCGTATCTACCGGTTAATAAACTCGACCTCACTAGGGTAATACAAAAACTTCAAATGAATTTTGTTTGTGAGGAAACTTTCATTTTAAAAAACAAGTATGGACAAAAAGACTTCAATTAGTTGTGTTTTTCTAGTTTCTGTAATTTAAACTATATTGTTATCAAACAGTATACACATGGATTTTCTGACACATGTAGACATAATTTCGAAGGTAATGTCAAAACATTTCACTTCCGTGAATTCTTTTCATAACATCCGGCTAGTGTTACAGTATATTGATAATAAATTCAGCAGTAAAAAACCCAGTAATACTTGGCATTCTTGTTACGTGTGTGGATGCTAATGTTGACCATTTCCTAGATGTATGGCTATTGATTCTTCCTATCGATTTTTGTCGGGAAATGACTGTCGTCTGGAAATGCGAACTGGAGCGGAGTAATATGGGCGGTAAATGGTCGTTGTCAGGTACTGAGTACCGGAGCGGCGGAATGATATACATGAGGTGTGCAGTGGACCTCTCTTCGGTAATAGGTCTGCCGTTATGATAAAACAGCCTGTCTTTATTGACGATAAATGATATGTAGGTTTGTGCGGCTCACTAGCTTGTTGAATGCCCATCTACATGATTATGTATGCTTTATTCCCGGTATATCGGCAATGTCCTTTGCACGCGAACCCACTGGGGTATAATCGAGAGCTAGCTAATGCTTGAACAATATTTGATAAAGAGTAAGTTAAATCCCTATATTGAACCCCAGTGAATTGTGGCCGCATTCGTTTATCGCGATACAAACGGTTGGACCAGAGTTGTTCGTTTATGAAAAAAGGTCGGACCCAGTAACCTGATGCTGCTTTCAGGTGAGCCTAAATATCTGTAGGTCAACCAGGTATTCCCGCAAAAAAAAGTTCCATTTAAAAACAGACAGGCCGGTTGAACCGGATGCGCGAGAAGGGCTTTGGTTACACTGTGCAACGCTATTTTATAATGGTCACTGTGACGCTCGACCTGCCGCTCCTTATATTGTTTTAAATCAATCGCTGAATGACTTCAAAAAATTGAACTTTCTTCGGCAACTGTTCGTTTTTGCTCTATAATTTACCCTCTCTAAGCTGAACCTTTTATAATTCGGAAAACTGTATGCGCATCAACAAAGAAAATCTGTTTTCTGAGCTCCGGATCCGGATATATTTTGAACGGATATACTGGTCCTATATAGGGAGGGGAAGGCTACGTCTGCACTGGGTTGTATCGGTTTTGTACCAGCCATCTTTGAATTTGTTCCTAGTAAATGTAGTTTTAAT
This sequence comes from Chlamys rubida, assembly GCA_032359455.1. NCBI lineage: Eukaryota > Metazoa > Mollusca > Bivalvia > Pectinida > Pectinidae > Chlamys > Chlamys rubida. The sequence goes on along the minus strand of JAUMHH010196423.1, from coordinate 25,318 downwards.
GTGACATTCTGAACTACTAGGATCGTGTGATATCTTAAAGAATCCCACTCCACCCTGCACCCCACCCCGTAACACTGGCCTGATTATCTGACAACCGGAATAGCGGTGACTATAAACGAGCAATAATTATGCACATTTTGAAACACTGCTACCAACTAGCAAAGTAATGTTGGTTCTTATAAAACACAGCTAAACAAAATAATAACCTTCTTTCTGCAAAATACTGATAATTTATATCAAAGGAGATAACCGCAGTCGTCGTGAGATTACAATTTCTATAAATCTAGGTGTGATTATCAATACATATATATAATATCATGCTGGTTACTTATTACATCCATTCATCATTCAATGACACACGAGTGTGCTAATAGTGTAAATAATATAAACGCAGAAAACATGCGTAGGTAGATTCGGAACACCTCTGGTAACATCGGGTACATTTCAGCACAAGGATAAAAAATGTATAGAAACAGAACATATCTAGTATATTACTATATCAACTCCCTTTTGCAATGAACACACATTCGGAATATCACAATGCTCGGAACGGCTCTGGATTTATCGATTCCCTATGATATGTACGTAACGGTTTTGGTTTGGTTTGTTTGTGTTTTACGTCCTTCACAGCTGTGGTCATTTAAGGCGATGCCAGGGTTTGATAGCTATGACTCAAAGATAGACTGAACTTTTGACTCGATGAAATGCAAATATTTTCAAGAACTTGAAAGTTGAAGATAAAATAAAAATAACAATTTCTCATCACTAGTTGACACTTAACATAGTCTAGCTGTATCTGTAAGCCCTTATCTCATTTGGTCCAGAAATACTTCAAATCAACAGCACCAGACATGCAGGTTCCATATCTCTAGAGGCAGTGGTATATATGTATGTACGGCGTCTGTACTTCGCCTACTACCACAAACCCCCCTCCTTCAACCCCACCCTGAAACTACCACCGAACCATTACTACCGTAAATCCCTGTTTAACCCCATCGTATCATTGATACCGTAAACGCCAGCTTCTTATAACCCCTTACACCACTAACCATTGCTACCGCATATCTTTCCCCACTACCGTAAACCCCCTTCTCATTATAACCCACTATCACCTTACTCTAACCTCCGTAAAGGTATCTTATACCCCATTCCCTTTCTCACACCCCTATAAACACCTCTCTACCACCTGACCCTTACAATCATTTTAGACTTTTTTTCATATATCAAACTAAACATTATTTTTGAGAGATACACTTAAATCACATTTAAATATTTACATTTGCTTTTGCATCCTTCAATTGCAATGCACTGAGAAAGCAAATGTTGTTGTGAGACTATAACAACATTTGCTATTGTAACGTAATCAATCTCTATTGTGACGTCATCAATTTGACTGTTGTTAAGACTAATTTGCTGTACTAAAAACTGTTCGAAATAACTTAGTAATGAGTATTTTAGCAAATATTGTTATGGTCCTATAATACACATGTCTATTGCTGACAAACTTACATAAAGCCTGTCATCAATAGCAATGTGTGTTATAGGACCATGACAGCATTGGCTAAAACATTCATTGCTTAAGTAAACATAGATGTGCGGACAATAAATCGTCAGATACTGCAATCCGCTTAAATGAGGAATCACTTAAGGATGTATGTCACCTTCCCTGGCTATACCACTTATAGTTCAATATAATGAGACTGGTTATACATTTCATCAATGGTAATTTGAACTTGACTTATTTATTCGACATTTATGAATATATTAATGTTCAATTAAACCAACTACGAGAGATAGTCTATACATTATATATTTATAATCACAGGGTAATTTAATAGGAAGGTGATCATATATAAAATAAATTAAAATAAAATAAAACAGAAGAATTTCTTTGTTCCTGGTTGCACATCTACGTTGCTTTATTTAAAGGTAAATAATATTGTGGATTTATTTTGGAAAGAAGATTAATTTCACAGAAGGTACATGTACTGTAGTACTATAGTCGTACTCGTGCCCGTGGTAACCGCATTCAGTTCCCATTATTTCTCTGTCATTGTTCGCCGTAAATCACAAACCTCCCTCCATTATAACACATAATACCCGAGTTCACGGTTCAGTGAGCTGGACCCATCAATGAATTTTACAAATGGTACGCTTGTCTTTGTGTGTTTTACGCTAACCTTTGTGTTCCGTTTTTAACAGTCACCGTATCCTGTCGGTAGTACGGCAAACACGACAGGAATGCAACACGTCTTTCTGCACGTGACGTGACCACGCGACAACACAAAAGTACATCTGTGTCCACGTATGTAATTGGTCGAATACCCGGCAATAAAAAAGGATACATGGAGACTACGTTAAATGGATAATACACCAGGAAAAGGAAAATGGTTGGATTTGTGGATGCAAGCATAGACTTAAAAGAATATAGAACTAGTCACTGGCAAATTAAAGGGGTCACAACTTTCACCTATGTTGGACAAATATGACACTATGAAGTCAACATATAGCTACGACTTTCATCCAAAAAATGATCAAGACAAATGGGTTATAAACGAGTTAAATATACTCAAGCTAAATATAAACCAGAGAGTGATCGTCCCAGATATAGACTGTATGCTGTAATAAAACCACACTGACAGAACTCGATGACCTATACGTACACACAGATGTCAAATTGACCAATCCTTAAACCGCAAACCACATATTTCCCCTGCACGTGCAAAGTATCGCTACACGAGTCTGATAACAATTTTGAGAGTTCTCCTCCTGAAGATTGGGGAAGGTTAAGTCCGTAGTTACCACTGGTAGCGAAATACGTGGTAACCGTTTAATAAAGTACATGTCAACCTTTGTTGAAATGATGCACGGTAAGCTACAGTTTGTACAAGCAAAATACCTAAAACAATCTCTGTTATTGAAGTACAAGGTAATCTGCTTGTGAAGGACTCCATTCCAGCACGTCTTTTGCACCAAGGATATAATTGCATTCTCTTTAGTTGAGTAAATGTGTCACCTAAAATAGTTCACTGGGATGAAGAGAACAGGAAGTCTTTTGTCACATAATTCCACTTCCGGTTAGGTCTAATACTTTGATAGTAGATCTTGATCTGACAACCATTTTCAGACAATAAACAAGTGAAATAAAACCAATTAACCCACGCACTTACTGTGCATTTATCTCAACCAGAAACGGTTATTTTGATATTTTTGTAACTTGTAACTATATTTACGTTATGAATACAATATCAAATCGTATCGTCAATGAAATTCTATATATAGTATTTATTAAGCCAAGCATACATTAAAGTATGGAAACTGTTGTTTACTTGAAACCCCCAAATGTTTCCCTTGCCCGTACGTGCCCCCTGATGTTGCCTACTCATCCCTCACAGTGTAACGAGCTAAGTGCCGAAGTACGTAAATGTCACCGTTCACTATTTCCTGCCAATGTACGGTACTTTGTCTGTTGCACAACTTCTCATTTATTCAACCCAGACGTTAAACCAATAAAAAAGTTGGCAACAAAAGTACGATTAAAAGCCATCCAGTCTTTCTTCCAACATATTGTCATGTCAATAAGGGAAATTTATATTGAAACATCGCTTGCAGACGTTCCGGGACTGGCCGGGGTTTAAGTTAGTACCAGTCGTCTGCCGAGGCAGCCTCGCTCGTTGGCCTGATGACGAGGTCACGTCACTGAATGGTCTCTATGTCATTGATTATTTACTACCCAGTGTTAGAGCAACCTGATCTAAGGGTGACCTTATGCAGTTTATCGATTAGTTTCGTCTGGTTCTCTGCGCTATCCTGAAGTTTTTATCCCGCAGACAGCTCTAACGTTGTTTGTTAGACACCTAGCTGAGGTGACTGTTCATCTGTTATGCAATCTGATAATTCTAGTGATTTACCGTTTGTCTGCTTAATCCAAACGTTTTGGTGTCAGCTTATTTTGTAGCAAAAGAAAAAATAGATATTACTTATGAACAGCAATGAAAACATACTGAGGTAATTCACGACCTACCCAAAAATTTAACTTTATACCAGTAGGTTGTGTACCGGATTCGCGTTAATCCGTAATGGATACTGCTTTTAACTGGAAATTGATTTCATGAATAACTGTTGTAATTGGTCACACTTGTTTTCAATTGTCACCGGTTTTTCTTTTTCGGAAAACAGTCTGTATAAAACGAGCTCCGTATGCAATATGAACACGCCGTAATGGACAAAGAGGACAATGCTTAGCCCCGACTAAGAATTAAGGTAGTGACGTCACTTGTACCGGAAGTACTACGTGGTGTTCTTGCTGTCTCATCCGACTTCGATCGATTGTTCGTATATATTTTTTTTCAAAATGCGCAGCAAAGCAAAGCAGCGTGCGGCTAGCGAGCGAGATGTGTGGAGTCTGGAGAGCGCGCGCTCTCAGGTAAGATCGATATGGTGACAATTTTTATCATCACTCCTGTTTCAGAGTTCGGTGAGTCATTCAAAGATTCCCACACATTTTTTTCCTAAACACAGTCGTGTGTGAGTAATATATTGAATTCCCATGGTATTGTGATTAGTACCGTTCTACTCGCTAATCTGAGTCTCTCAGGTGTGAAGTACGGACACACGCATTCTTACAAAGAACCTCAACCATACATAGATAATTAGAATGAATTGTTAAACAACATTTCTTCATGATTAATTTTGTGAATCATTCACGTCCAGTTTTATATAGATTTCGGAAAACGCTAAATATGCATTTTAAAAATTAAAATATTTTTAATGTACCTCCGTTGGCCGTCTTTATCTGAACTTTGGCTTCATTTGCCTCAAGAAAACCATTTTGTTTTGACTGTCGATCTGACTTAAATAGGATCATCTCTCCTAATGTATGACGGCAAAATCTGGACCTCGACCTCTCAAAGGTCTGACCATAGGTTAAATGCAGTAATCATAAATCGCTAGTTTTACAAGTCATTTCCTTCCGGTCAGCCGTATCCCGTCTGTGATGGCCATTAGTATCCACGTTTATGTCCTCAGTGACCCAGTCTGGCCGAAGGCTACAGATGACCAGTACAATGGCGTATTGACCACGAGTGTGAAATTAAGTGATATTATGATGGGACGTTACACATTTGTCTGTTACAGACAAAAATGACAATGACCCATTGTTGTTACTCCGAAATAAACCGATCCCGTGATCGTTTTGAAAAAGCGTACATAGTGCTGTGTGCGAATACTGCACGGTGGCCTGCTACCACTAGCCTTCAACCATTTGGTCGCGGGTTCGAGACCTACGTGAGGCAGTGACCAGGTACTGGCCGTAGGTCGGTGTTTTTTTCTCCGGGATGTCCGGCTTTACTCCAGAACAAAACCTGGCACGTCCTTAAATTATCATAGCTGTTAATAGGACGTAAAACACAAACAAACCAAATGCTTCGAGTAACCATTCTGGTAGATACGAAAAGAGACCCTAGTTAGAAAAGTTGATATGATACCTCAGCTCTTTGACATATAAAGACTGGTTAGTCAAGATTAGCAAATGATTGGTTGTACAAAGTTTAGACATGGTTGGTCAGACTTTTAGAATATCACCTTGTTAGTTGAAAAACTAAGACATATTTTACTTGAAAAATAATATTTACTGACAAATCACTCTAAACACTGACCATCTGGAAAATGTTGACCAACACTGATCAGATGTCACTATTCAGAGTAAGGGAGTACAGAAATCAATGTCAAACTGGTCACTACAAAGCACTGCATCCAAATGATCTCTCGTCATAGCGCGTGATGGTATCTAATAGCAAACGTCCGTCAAACATGCCAAGCACGTGCCAAAATGACCAATATGCGATTAACCCCTCAACATGTTTCTTCCGTCTGATTAGATGAGTAATGTACCGTGGGATTATATATCTTCACCAACTGGGGAAGGCGGTATACAACACCCCGGGATAGAACAAACCCCTGTTTGTATTGTAAGTGTCTGTATGTTAACAATAATTGTCACGTCAAATTTACCATGAGATGTATTTAAGTCATTTTCCAAACAAGCAGTGCCTCCGAACATGTCTGTCTTTCTGTTGGCCATACTTTGTTTGTCCACGTATTGCATTCAACTCCGTCTGTTGAGCCACAGTTACAAAAGCATAATATGAAATGTATATTTTCATGCTTGTCGATGAATACCATAAATAACGCCAAAACCTAACAATCAGGTTCGACAACTTCACTGGATGTTAATATAACGTGTATTTCCGAAAGCGAGTTGGCAGGATTTTATTCCTTTCTCATCAATATTTTAGTAGGGAGTACTAATTACCTACAGTGCTGTTCAGAGTTAGCTCACACCGGGAAGGATAAATCTACTGTTGGTAATCTAGTGAGCTTTTCACGCTCCCTGGTGTCATCTCACAGCTTACGTAGTATGTAGTCAAATAGTCCCACTAATCACCGAATCACCGGTATATCTTATTCGCGGAACGGTGAGCGTTTCACATGTCACGGCACGGCGGAGACAAATCTATGATTATACAAACTCTATGTCCAGTCAATATTCCAATTACATAATTACTTTTTGGGGGAAAATAAGCATTAATTATGCAAATTACCTAATTCCGGACACTTTCTATTCTCGTAGACAAGTGTCATGACCAAACGCTATTCCATTTTACCGCCTCGACAAAGAGAACAATACGACTGTCCCGCCTTGACATAAGTTTACAATATTGCTGTCCTGACCTGACACTAGTGAACAGCAAGACTTTGTATATGGAACAACATCACGCTAGGAGCTGTTATCGGGCTGTATACAGCCTCTGTGACTGTCTGGTCTTTGTGATCCAAAGCCGAAGCGAGCTAAGCATCCATTGCGGACATTGTGTCGCCATCTCCAGTATCTTTGAAGTCCTGGAAAATCAGACTTGTAGCTTAGCTAACTGCATAACTGTATACGACAGCCTTGGGGCAAAGCAGCAAGTTGTACAATGTGTGTGCACAGTATATCAATATAAATTGGAGCGGCATGTGCGCATACAGACTGGGCGCAGTCTGAGCAAATTTAGGCGCATATAAGTCAGAGCGCTATTTCAGCATATATTGGCGCGTCATAGGTGCAGACTGGATGCAGCCTCAGCCGGTTTAAGCGCATACAAGTCAAAAGACTGGGTTCACACCCAGTAGGCTCAGGCGCATACAATTCAGAGAGCACTTTCAACAGGTATGGGACCAGAAAGGTCGGGCCCACGCAAAGCAAATACATCATATATGGGCGCAAAGACTCATTTGGTTTGGTTTGGTTTGGTTTGGTTTAATGTTGTTAACCGTCCTATTACTCAAAAAGCAAGCCTAATAGACCTGAGCAATACTTATCAGATTTAAATTTATACTTTCTGATTTTGTATTGAGATTATTTTTTACTGGAACCTTAATGCAGTAAAAAAAAACGCATCCACCGCATCAGTGTATATGAGACACGGTAGTCTTCAATTTCAATTTCTTTATTTCCAAATGCAACAGATAGCATATAGAAGTTACACTATACATGTGCATACAAGTAACCTACGAAATATGTTGTGATAAAGCGGTATATAAAAACCTCGAATTATTATTATTATTATTATTATATACAGTGTGGAAAGAAATATCATGTCGATTTCTATAAACGAAACAGGCCTTTCTGAAAGCTCTGGTTCAGTCAGTTATATATATTTTGCTGACAAAGCACTTTCCATTGGCACGTTGTCTGGCCAAAAGTCACAGTGTCCAGCCTTGCTATCGATTTTTCCTACACATAAAAAGTCTACACATAGAAATGCAAAGCATACGGAACAACCTAGAAATCCACGATGCATCTTGAAAATAGATTCCTCTCTTTACATGTAATATAAGCTTTGTCTGCTGGTACGAAAAGTAAAGAACAAAAATGACGATGGTCGGCAATCTGTGAAGTCAGTACAGTATGTATTAGAAACGTGTTACAGAGTAGACGAATCAGTCGACACCTTTATATAGGCCTTCACCATACTGATTATCGACACAGTCGTTGACTCAGTGTAGGGCTCATGATATGCCTAGAGTATACCACGATACATATTGCAATACAGAAGGAATATATTGCGATACGTATCCCGATATATATTGTCATAGTAAAAGGATGTTCCATTAAACACATCAAAGCACAGCAAATATATAAACAATATACTGTGATACAGCGATATTTCATTTCTGTATTGCAATACAATACGATATACCTCTGTATTTCGGTATAACGGTTTTTCTATTTACATGTAACAGCCATTCTCGGAAGCGCCCTGTCCATTAGCCGCCGCTCCAACGTTTGCAAAATACACAAAATCACAGGTACGTTACTGTATACACAAACACACAGGCATTTTATACACAAACACACAGGTATTTTATACACAAACACACAGGTATTTTATACACAAACACACAGACACGTTATACACAATCACACAGGTACGCTATACGCAAACACGCAGTACTTCAGTCATTTATATATAAGGCCCATAGCATTATTTCATATAAAATCAACCTTTACTGTGCACGAATGTGTTGACTCGAGTTTGGCAAAGCTCATCGGTATTTGTAAAATGTGTTCTTGATGCTGAAACACAGACTGGCACGCCCTGTGTTTAAATGATGCGTGTATTCATGATGTATTTACAAACTTGTGTTACTCTTAAGCCCTTATCTCGTCGCTATGTATATTTGGTAAGAACATATTTTCTGAAATTAAACCTTCTTCCTATGGTGCAGATCGACAATGGCATGGCTGCACAAATGTTGCAAAAAGTAATTGAAACCTGTTCAAAGCACCCGTTAACTCTTAACTGTGCACGTCGGAATACGATACATGCTGATAATGTCGCCTGTTTATTGCATTCAAGACTCTATGGGATTTAGACTCAAATCTTGGTTACTTAAAAGCTTTGTACTTCCTTTGTTGTATAGAATTCTTTATCATTAGCTGCTAATGGTTACCAATGATTGGATCCGTGTTAGGAGCAAGTGTTGGCCGGACTCGACTTTATCGCTGTTTACTGATAGAAATCTGATTGTATGTTGCCGGATTTCAATTATATAGACATTAAGAAACCCTGATAGAGAAAAGAAATAGGATCCCCATTGTTGTGGTAGCATTGTGTCTAGAGCATGGGAGGTCTATGTTCCGTGATAGGCGGGGGGTCTTGAGCGGTTCCAAACGCAACCCAAATTTATCGTTCCTTACGCCTCTGTCAACAGCTAAATGCCAAAATTCTTGGAATTGGGTCTTTTCTTTCAGCAGTTTACAGGATGAAAATGAGTGTGGGTAACAGAACCTGTGAGCAGAGATAAGAGTGGTACATGTATTGAAGACTTCTGATGAGATTTTATCAACCCACTTTTTCGTTTTTCTTCTCGTCGTCAAGGCGCAATACATAAAAGGGAGCAATGCAATCATACGTTATCTCTCTTACACGTGTATTACTCTCAAACGTATATAAAAAGGCGTTATAATAGTATTGTCTTAGTTGGACAGTAAAATTGACCTAAGCTATGAAATATTTAAAACTATGTGGATGTCTAACAACTTTAAACTGCCCTGATTCTGTTTAAGTATGAAACTCTACCGGACACTTCCCTTATTTCTTTGTCTCGAGAACCACGTTCTCTTTCTTTTCCGTAGCATTTCCTCGCGATCTGAAGTGCGCCATTGTCCGAAAGTGTGTCAAGCGTGAATAATTGCAGACTTAACTTTATGTTACGTGTAAAATATCAGGTTTATCTCTGTGCCATACAAAAGACATCAAATTACCCGGATGTTACGGACTTTTGTACTAGCCGACATTTCCTGACACACGACCCCCTTGTGTGGTGATAAGTGTGGTGTTTTAGGGTTTATTAAACGTGAATAGTGGATGATAAGATCTGTGATATTAAAAAACAAGGATACGGAATTCAATGCTACGTGATGTTGCTGTATTTTGTTTTGTATTGAGGGCAGACCGGAAGCTGTAGAGTGGCGATAGCTATATGTTTACAAATTCCTTAACGTTAAATTAATGGCGCATCCCTAACATTTCCAAGGCAGTTTTATCGTACAATCAGATATATTTATTTCTAGCAAAGATAGATTAACAACAGAACACTGTCCATCGATATTATTCCCCTGATCAGGCTAAAGATAATATGGTTGGATTTTTGATACTGAAGCAGAAGGTTATGTTTTATTTCATAGTAACAGTGAACTTGACTAATGGTCGTCGGACCTAAAACCGAAATCCCAAGCAAGCACCTCTGTTTATGAAGCTGTGGATGACGTCTCACAATTGTGATATTCGATGAGGGAACGGAGGCGAACGCACGAACGGACGAATAAGAGGCATCGATATGTCGATTTAGTTTTGTGTGAAATAATGATACATTGTAATTACAGCGTGTTTGAGCTTGGCTAATACTAAATAATTTTATCTCAAATCCAACTTTTTGATGTGCTTTTCTCACTCGCGATTTATAAATGATAACGTCTTCTTCTTATCAAGTGAACTACAAGTTTAGCATATTTCCATATTGACCTCATATGGTGTACGTACTGTAACTGACGGGTAGACGTGTGATGTGAGTTTGACTCACTGTGACGCTTGTAAGCTATACGCCTGTTGAGTAATGGAGTAAAACTTAGTGCTTGCAGCTGTTAGGTAGTATAGGGGCTTGCCTCACACGAGATTATCGGGGATTTCGACATTCTTACTGTTTAAAACTAAGATAAGAACTGACACTGACGTAACAGAAGAGAAACAAGTCAATTTCTATAAGACAAATGTTGGACAAAAGAAGGAAATGATTTACAAGAACAACACTGATGTCTACTTTTCGAGCGCTCACAGCGTATAAGGTCGTCTAGATGGGCAAGGATGGGCAAGACGCATTGACGCCCATGGCTGAAGTGAACGATAGTGGGCATCCTGCCCCATTTTAAGAAACGGTACTTTGAAAAACATAAAAAAAAACAATAACATTTTATAAGGAAACACCGGAAATACTGGAATTGGAGTCTGTCCCCGATGTCTTGTCCGTCCTCCCTGCCAATGTGTTCGTTATTTGTTATATTACAATAAGCTCTGATCACTATAGTGTGTTGTATGTTGAATAAGATCACCAGGTACTGCTGACTAAACTGGTAAGCAAAAACTACTGGTGTTGATATTACGACGTCACTGCCGTGTCATTTATATATAAACACGGCTAATGGTAAATTTCATTAATAGTCATACATGAATCAATTATCGAGAAAGTTGCTAATTCATATTGCCAGACAGAAATCTATTAATTATCGGCAGCATTAAGAAGGCCAATAACCATATAATATCGATACAAGAATGTGTGCTGCCCCGTGCCAGCTAATATAATCTACATATCCGTCCCACACTGCACGGAGAGCAATGTGGACTAATAGCCGGCACAGTGGAAGGATTGATTGCAGTTTAGGGAGTGGACAACCGTTTAGGACAAAATTGGCCCGACAGACTCATGATCATAATATTTAGTGTTGCCAGCGTTCCTGTAGGATCAGCAATAAAACACGTCTACTGCATAGCCTCTATGACCCACATTAGTAACGTCACGTGCAGATTTCTGATGTAAGACGTTGTCGGTGTACATATCATTAGTTGTCAATGCCAGCTAGATAACACCTGTGTGACGTCACAGTTCACGCCTGTATGTCAGTGCCATGTATTTGACCTTAACTTCACTCGTATAACGCGATATATGGCGTATCCTGATCAATTATTTAGACAATACAATACCGGAATAGCCAAGTTGACAGGAAATCGTGTTCACTTCCGGTTATGCACTTTAACCAATTAAAAGGCAGGCACACAGACTTTTTTGTATTAACAGGTATACAGCACACATAACCCTATTTGACTTGCAAGTGGTATGGATATAAGATGTATTATTTCAAAGAATCTGCTCCTCTCTACCTATATGTCTTACTTTACCCTCCGAATTTAATACGAGGAACATACCATACCAATCAAAATCAATTTAAGCGAAAGTGTAATTAGGGGAGGTGCGTGCGGCCTGGATAGTTTCATGGTAAAGGATGTACAACGAAGACTCGGTTAATTGGCTCCCTGTATGATATAATGAGGAAAGGTTCCTGAACCCATGTCAACATGATAAAAAGCACGTGTAGATATGTATGTGTGTGCACACTCATATCAAAGTGCACAGTGACATTAATTACTTGACTCGGAGGAAATATTTCATTAAGTTCCTCGCTGTCACACAAAAACACGCGCAGATGTTGCCAGGATGTTGCAAATTTCATAAATACGTGAAAGTATTTATAAGTTAAGGTCTGGAAATTGTTGGTTCTAGAGTTACATACCGAATGGTTTAATTGAGATATATAGTACAACCAGTTTAATTGAGATATATAGTACAACCAGTTTAATTGAGATATATAGTACAAACAGTTTAATTGAGATATATAGTACAACCAGTTTAATTGAGATATATAGTACAA
>JAUMHH010196423.1:0-12545 GCA_032359455.1 Chlamys rubida | reverse complement strand
GTACAAACAGTTTAATTGAGATATATAGTACAAACAGTTTAATTGAGATATATAGTACAAACAGTTTAATTGAGATATATAGTACAAACAGTTTAATTGAGATAGCGTTTAAACTTTCAAGAACTTACAATATTGAAACTGTTATAAAACATATATATATAATTGGCATTTCGAATTTGTCATGTTGCAAATAATAACTAGAAAACTACATGTTTACACAACCTCCTCCCTCGTTCCCAGCTGCTGTCTCCTGACCTAGTCGACACCCATACAGCGTACAACGTTTGTGTGTACATTGCTGTTATGTTTGTGATTTCACGTCCTTACGACAGACAGCCAAAACACAAGAGTATACCGAAGTGTCATCGAATTCGTAATTCGAACTCAAAATCGACATGAAAACAGGTGTCTGGGGAGGTTTATGAATTCATATACACATTAAAATTGTATAATATCATTAAATGCAATACATATATGTTTTGCAAACCGTAGTAATTAAGATTGATTCTCATTCTAATAACATTTTGAAGGCGAGAACGGGTGATATTTCAATTATAAAATGCTGCAAAAAAATATATTTTTGAGTAAACTCACAGAAGAGCACTATCCTATTTATAAAAACAGAAATCTCTTCTGTAAGTTTCCGACGAAAACGATTGTTATATACTGACAGTGGGATGACGTAGATATTACCGTTAACTTTTGATCAGTGTGCTATTAACGAATCAGAAACGTTAAATGGGTAACAGTACGCTTATAAATGTACATTTTGTATATAGTACTAGTTTATCTACAATGATAAGTACACAGAAAGTATCCAGAAGATGAAAGTGTGTGTATATACTTCATTTGGTAGTATATTGAAGATTTTGGCAGATTGTTATAAAACTTTTCTCAATATTTCACGAGAGCATTTTTTCTGTGTAATTTCAAAATAAACAATTCTCAAATATCCGTTATAAAATTCCAGATAAACCATTAAGCCGTCGTAATAACTTAAAATCCACCGTTGATTTTTGGCTTTTAAATGTCGCCATATGGCTCAACACACACGTGCATCGTGAACACTCTCATATCCAGCCAATCACCACGTGACTCTGGGTGTCGTTGCTTAGCAACCGTCGTCGTTATCGTCAGTATTATGAAGCGTTGACAAAGGTTATGCCTTTTTATGAAATGTCGCTCAAATTATCCGCCGAGATAATGTTTTCATAATTCAAACGGCCTCCCCTCGTAGGTTTAACCACCATTCTGCAAATGTCAACCGGAACACTAGCCCTCCTATCTGGCAGACCCTGATTTAGAAGTTAGATCAACATTTTGCAAATAAACATGTCCGCACGAAATAATAGCAATACCTGGAAATGAAACGAGGAAAATGTTTGGGTTAAAAAACAAGATTGATTTTAACAATTATAGTTTGATCACTGAACGGTCAAGCGGTATATAAGTTCTAGGACCTAGTTTTATAGAAACACAGGGAGATAACTCTTATCTTATCTGTGTCGGCACGCTTTGGGTCCATCAATACGGGAGCATTATGCTAATTTTACACTTGACTGATTTTAAAGCTCCTAAATAAATCTATATCGCGTGCCTGTCCGACGACTATCGCTACTAAGCACGAGCAGACGTTTGATTGTAAACCATCTGTCATAACGCACTCGACCGCATCAATGCCCTTCTATCTACTTTACTTAAATACACTCCCAATAATTTCTATAAATGGACAACTAGATATGTTCTAATTCACTCGGAAATCAGATTGTTATTGGCGTTTCTTTAAGTGGTATTGTCCGAAACGTTCCGAAGGTTGAATGTTAATATCATTGATTTTGCAATGCCCCCGCGTGGCAATAATGGGAGATACTCCTGATAGCATTATGACGTTGTACGAGGCTCATAATAATGGACATCCATATCGTGATTGATAATTGTTGTAAAATCCTAACAATTTGTTAAAAATCCTATATGAACTGCTATCATTATTTAAAATGGCGACTATACATGCTAATGTGTACCTCGAAACTGACCGTTTTATATACCCAGTGCAATGTATATCTCATTAACTTGTACACGTCATCGACTCACAAAAGAAAAATAATTACTTAAATAATGATTGACCCATCAACACACATGATATTCGGAGGGTTTCAAGAGAGAGAAAAGTAGGAACAGCGCTCAAGACAAGGAGATAAAGTAAGGTAAATGTAATGTTTTAGTATCATATGACATGGAGGGGGATACTAAAAAAGTATTTCTGTCAATGAAATTTCCCCCATTAATTTACTGCATTCGTTTCTTCTGTCCTCAATCCCTACCTTCATTAGTCCCGCGATACGCGAATCCATGATGAACTCGCGATCCCTTCCGGTTCCGGGACAGGTGGGGAAAAACGTGTGCACGTGCATGTTATAGTACGTAGTGAAGCACTTGAAAGGTGTTTAGAGCAGGTGGTGTCGGCAAGTATGCATAGTCAGTCATCCGTAACGTATACTTCAAACAGACATCGATAAGGAAACGGTCACGCTCCATACCTATATTCCTCGATACGTGTTAGTTATCCACAAGGTCCTGAATAATCTGTACAGGAAATACCCATGACACTGTATACTCATTTTGTTGAACCTCGGATATTCATTAAACATTAAGGATTCTTTTATTTTCCCTAACGTTTCCATTTACAATGAATGACTCTATATTCCATGTTTGATGAAGTCGGAAACATTCTAGCCCGATTTAAATTATTAAAAACTCCATGTATTATATTGTTATGATATCGATGACGCGATCAATAGCTAATATTAAAAGTATTAAAACGAATACATAATTGGATAATAAAAAGATAATATTATATAATTTGGCGAACAAATCATAATAACACAGTGGATTGACAGATTGACGAAAATGACGGTATCTTTCTAATATAATAAGGTCTAGACGTATCAATAGTTCCCTCACCGGGAATCTTGAATTTATATGTAATGTAGAAAACGTAATGATTGTTTATATCTTTGATGTCTAATCCTAGGTTTTAAGATAGGAAGTGAGATACGCTAGTAGAGGGACCAAACTGGAGAATTCTTTACAAAGTATAGGGACTGGTGGTCACTTGTATACAGAGCACACGGCTGCAGGTTTGTGAAACAAGTGTTCAATGGTTGGAAAAGATAAAATTAATATAAATCGGGGTTGAAAAAAGAAAGAATGCATGTACAAGGCAGTACAGCCGGTCCATTTAGTGTCTGTACTCCCGAAGTTACCAGCCTATTCTGTTACACCCTGTGGGGATGAGGGTACAATTTGGCCGTTTCATTATTTACACACAAACTCTAATATTGATAGAGATATCATACTGTACTACAGTCAACAATAATCTCCTCCGTCATCGGGCCGTCAAATGAAATAACACACAGATTGTGGGGATAAAGTTTGGTACACGAAGCTTTTCTCTAACAAAAGACGGAGGGTTTAGTGACACCAGAGCGAAAAACAGACAAAACGGAAAGCAATTGAATGCAAAACCAGAGAAGATGTTGTTTTTTTAGATTATGACGTCACATCTATTACAATAGAGCTAGTGCTGCCATCTGTCGGTACATGTGTCCTAGCTACATCAATTATTTGAACAAACTAAACTCCCACGAAAAATCCTACTTCACTTAGATATAGAAAAAATGTCCATGCCGACATCACAGCCATTTAATCCTACTACATTATCGGTGAATGCATTTAATGTGCATAATGTTTTGAAATTTTGCTGCTAGGCACACCGTATTGTGAGTAGTTACTAACAGATGCAGTGAGACGTCAGGGATTGAAAGCGTGGTCCAATTTAATGCAAATAAGAGATTGTCCCCCGCCATGTCGCGCGATGTACTGTATTACGAGTCTTTTATTATGTATACATGTTAGCTATATAATGCATGGCAGTTGGAAATAAAAAGTTAAAAATAGAAACGTGAAAGGCTTTTGTGTTTGTCTTTCACTTGAGTTCAAGCCTCGTGCTTTAACGTCCGAATTGCGATTTTTGTGAAACATTGTTCAAAACAAGCTGAGGTAAACTATTTTTTGTAACATTACTTTATTATTACTAGAACTACTTGCTGTATATATACAAGATTCCATTGTGAAAGTGGAAAGTGGAAATAACCCTTTTATGATTTCAAACTTAAAATAATCCGTTGTACAGAAAGTTTATACAAAGCTAATGCTACTATAACTTCTATAATACGTATAAACAAGTACAACACACGTACAACCATTGTGTTGCTAGAACTGGTGATATCTCTTTACAGCAACATACAAGTCTGTATAAAATACCATTGTTAACTGCGTACGTCACACCTTGAAAAACACCAATACGGCCGTTACATGTATACTACCAACCGACCGTACCTGACCACCAGTTTGACAGTATGATATTACCATGTGTCAATATAGCCCTTAGGGGCCCAGGTAAGCAAGGTATGGTCCACTTGATTCTAGTTTATCGTTGATGTCATGTTCGAGAATACCTTTTTGTAGTAATATTCTTTTCTTTAAATGGAGATAGAAGAAAAAACCTATGAGCTCAAGTAGAAAAAAAGTCGAATTGAGAAAGAGGAAAAAAACAAATTTCCTGAACATGTTTCGCTTACATCGACTCGCAAAATTACATAGAATGTGTGTAGGAGTTGACCTGTGTCCGCTATGACATTTATGTGTCCATTGACCACATATGACCACGGAAGGAGTGGTCAGTTATGGGAGAGGTCAGTTCAGTTGTGGTCAAGGCTAACCAGAAAAAATATAAACACATGACTCCATGGCCCAATAATGCAAAACATGTGACTAGATCTGGACCGACCTGAATGTTTTGGTAATCTTTAAGACTAGTCATGTCCCTTGTTCGTCCCTACTGACCGTAATGACATCCATAAAACATACTCGGGAAAGCTGTTATACTGCACACACACAAAAAATAAAGATTCATCTTTACTACGCAATGCAAAATAACGAGGTTTTTCCTTTATCACTTACGTTCCTTAATGTTTTTATCCCCGCTGTATTGAAGATGTAACGGAATTAAGGCATTTCTCATGTTTTGCTTTATACTGGATTACTAACATGTAAAGTAATTAAAACTTATAATTACAATGTAAAATAGGTTATTAATGAAACGTCAAAACAAACAAGTATCGTCAATGGCCAAATATGTTCCCCGTCAGAGCTAGAATTCCGTTTCAGTAGCAGTCGCAGGCTCCTATCGTTATAACGTTATCTCAGCCGAGAACCTGCCATTTAACCTCCCCACATCATTATGATCCAATCTGTTTACAATTTATTTTCTATTAAAATATCTCGCCGCTCCCCCGATAACATTCCTCGCCGTACACACATACAAGTTTATCTCCAGAGAGGCTAGAAAAGTATCTCTACACTCGGTTACCGCGCAAATCAACAACTGGTTTTTTTCATGTCTACTGCTTCGATGTGTTGAAATAACTTGTTTTTTTAAGGGACTGGGAAGCTCTACATTACTTTCAATCATTAAGTAGTTTTTGCTGTCACAGATCACGATTTGTACTAGCTATCACTGATCACGCAGCTCTGAAAGGGATGAAATAGATTAATTTTTGAAATCAACTTTTCAATTTTATTACCAATTTTAAAATCTCGATTTAATATATTGCTTGTCTTTGAAGTAGGACTACACACATTACAGTAGTAATGATTTGAGCGATTATTATATTTTTAGCACATCTCGTCACCTTTTTGCCGATTTATGACATATTTACATTGCTAAAGGAGCTACCAAAAACCAGTCGAGATTATGACAATCTAAAGGGTCACTCGGAACTCCTTTCGATGAAAGGAACTGTAATCGCGGGGCGAGGTGTTCCGAATGCCTCGAATGTCCTGTGTTCAGGGATTTACAAGTGTGGCTGGAAGAGGCACATTGCCAATAAGGTCCTGTTTTTAACTTTCAACTTCTTTCTATAAAACTAAATAAATGGACATTAAATTCGTCAATGCTCCGTTGTGACGGTATCCAGTCCGTGATATTTCAATGAAATGGCAACTTAGAGTGGCTCTTTAGTCAATGTTGTACTCGGCAAAAACTACGAACAGTCATTGCGCTGTGGCCTATCCCTCGACGGGCACCATCTTTACATCTTTTAGCTGTAACAATAGACGTCTATGATACAGTCCATGATTTAGTGCGTACCAGTCTGGTATTTCTTGCAAAAGATATGCGTTATCAAAACTTGTCTTGACGATCAGCATACACAGATAACAGATGTTGAAATTCCTGTTACAACTACACACTGTAAAACAAACCAGGTGTTAGCTTCTGTAAGACATGAAGAATGGCGGAAGAAGCCAAACGGCCACCAGATGTCGCTTGGGTCAAGTATTTTCCGTATCTTCCTTTGAGAAGAGTTCTGCACTGTTCTCAAAGGTTGTGAAACAGTGGTGTATTGGGATTTAAAAAAAATACTTTATAACGGAAATAATTTCGGAAGCCTTCTGCATTTGAAGTTGCCAAGAAAGCATCTCTGCAGGAAATATTGAAACTGACTGTCACGACCTCATACTTAAGCTGTTTCTACACGCAAAAATGTTCCCACAGACTGCCAAGTTAGACACAAGTGGTGCTCCACAGTGTAAACATGTCTCGTGAACTTGTTTACGCGGTTAACATACAACTCGAGAGCCTCATTCTTCAAATCCTGATTAACTTAACGATACGTTGATGAAATTATCTAAATTGTTGAAATATTGCTGATAATTATAATGCGTATTCGCAATTAGACAAACGATGGTCCGAAGATGGAAAACATGGTCATACATATTTTTAAAACTCTTAAACAGGTTCGTTTTAAAACTTGTACGATCGTTTCGTCAAGCTTAAAAAGCCAATGACAATCCGTACCGACGAGTTGTATATCCTACTACATTCGCCCTAGTTACACGTAATTCGACCATTGTATACTTAATACATGCCCGAGGTATGTAAACCACTTTATCTCAAGAGTCTATCTTCGTAAATAGCTCAAGAGTGAACTTGACTGTATCAAAAATGTGAAACATCTCAAGAGAGGGAAAGCTTGTTTTAATGACATACTGTAAAATAAGTTAGAACTTGTAAGTAACCGGCAAGATATTTTGTTTCAGGTAGTATAAATAAATATGTAATTTAATGCCAGGTGGCCTCTGGCGACATCACACTGTACAGTATATACACGTTCCTATCTCGCCAGAGTTCGGTTACACGTGTCAGGTTCCTTACTCTCAGCTGACACTCCAGGCTGTCAGATCGAGTTACTGTGACCTACTTAAAATTCTGGGTCAAAAATGTCTTTCCCCGAGCAAAGGAGCGGTTAGGTATTTAGAGTATGCCGTAGCGGAACTAGATCCGATTGTTGCTGTACGGATGAAATCGACACCTTCGATTGTGTTTTTATGGAAACTGACACCGGTGGTATGGTCTAATGGGCTAGGTACTGATCGCGTAGAGATTCAACACGAAGTCGTATCTAGAACAGTTAATTAGACTACTGACATTTTTATTCAATGAAAACTCGTTACCTTGCAACGACACTAGAACCTAAATTATAACCTATCCCAGTGTTAAAATGTACGTTTTCTGGATGATAACGCAATGATTGTTGGTCACACAGACTGGAACATTTCATCGTTTATGAAATTAGATCATTTGCCCAACTCTTCATTAGTGAGACTTTTACATGAAAAAACATATTTCAAAACTATCATACAATTCGTATATGTTTTTATCCTGTCACAATATGTGTATAATAACAGAGTCGCCAATCCATAGCAATTGTTGTGACACTGACTTCGCCGAAAGGAAACGTTTGAATATCATTCGCCTTGTTGTTCTAAACATCGCATGCAATCTGTCAACACAACAGCATGTACATTGTTGTGTATAGGACAATATTATCAAAATATGACCTAGATTGCTCAATGTACATACCATAGTTACGACCAAGAGTTGTCAGGTAAAACAGAAAAATCTACCTTAGTCCACTGTGGGACGGTTTAAATCGGCGATCTAAAACGTCGCACGACTTTTAATCAGTCACATGACTTAACAAAAGATGGCTGCCGGTTACCGGGTGGGTCGACCCGGGATGCTGTATCTATCGGGTTAAGACGTCTAGCATAGGGACAAAGGGCCGACACTTCTGCTAAATTGCCAGGCCTTACAAAGGCTCACGACAAAGAAACTACGAATGTCGTGGACGTTTGAGATGTATGGGGGCTTTGCTGACATGATAAGAACATTTATTGTTATGAGGTATTTTCCGAAATATATTAATGAGACTACAAATAGTCAGTTTACGTCTGACCCTTCCCTAAAGTATTGTTATCATTCATTTTCTGAAACGAGTAACAAATCAAAGTACATTGTATTCTTTGCTTCCTCATATTTTACAGATTAACAGATATTCAACACGAAAGTTTAACCTTATCGACACAGTTAACAAATAATGGGGATACATTGACTGGAAAAGACATTTTTTTTAAACCTGACATTATCATTTGTCTACATAGGAAAACCACCATACTGAATCAAAGGACCATGTAGTCGATAAACTATTTTCTTTGTAATGTACTATGTTATAAGTTAGAAAGAGAGTTTCTAATTGACTACAGTATATATTTTAATATGAACTGTATTTATGTCACAACAGTTATAAAAACAGTTTTTAAACTTATATTATTCTCTCTTGGTTGTCCGGTTGAATGCATGCGCGGGTCTTATCGGCTATATTTTCCTTAAGCTAATATGACGAGAATAATATATGTGAAAGCGAAATGATATTGTCAACATTTGAAGACATACATTTGCGCAATTATATTCCACATTGAGCTTATATTATTACGCATGTTATAGGTTACTAATTATGGTAACTGTATAGTTTGTTTGATTTCCTCTATTCCTGTGGTACGTCCTTAAATGACCTTAGCCGTTAATAGGACGTTAAACAAAATAGAACCAAACCGTTCAGGGATGGACTATCCTAAATAAACACGACTGACGTCTACCCTTAATGAGGTACTGTAAATGGATGGTGCTCGCCCGAAGTTGTGGGACGTGTGCCCTTAATGATGCCGAGCGAACACACGGGACGAGTATCCTTAAGGGTTGATGTTGAGGGGTGGATGTTCCTGATTGTACACCCAAACACGTGGGACATGTACCCTAGTGATAGGGTATAACAAAGAGGTGACATGTAAATCGATTTGTCGTTCGTTATGTCTCATGAATCAGCCTACTGGTCCAGCTGTATCTAAGGGGTCAGGCAGGGGCATCCCACAACACGGCAGATCTAATGAAACGTAAAAAAAATATTACTGAACAAAAGTGTGGATAGCATGACAGAGGATGATTCATGGCGTTGTTTTATGGTCGCGGTACCGTAGATCCTATTATCGTTGTTTATACCATGGGCTAGAATGGAGGGATAATTATCTTTCGGAGCGCGAGCTACTCTGTTTGAGGGTATTGGTAACCTTGATTTTTTTTGTAATGCACATTTGCAATGCACTAGCAATTGATTTTTTAACACTTATCAAAGAAATTTCTCCGCCGTTTGGAATTTCCGTTTAATGAGAAAGTAAGGCAGAAAAAATGCACGACTACCACGGGCAGGATGGGGTGGGGATGAATTGTAGACGAGGTCTTCTCGTTATAATTGTTTATATATCTAAGTGGGGCATAAAGTGGCGATCACTTTATCTCAATCTTACGCTTATCATCGACGTCGTTAACAGTCCATTACGACTGACACCTCGTGCGCACGTGGGAGTTCACAGGGGCGTGGCCTTTCCAATCTGGACGGCAATATGGTTTTTCGTACGTCAGTACCGGGGTATTGCATTGGGAATGCTGACTTTATCAAAATACTGTAGTTTTAGATCTTATATCAACAGATGCAGAGGATGTTACAGCTAGTACAATGATAATATGTTCCAATTACCGTCCTAAAATTACCATAGCTGTTGATAGGACGTTAAACAATACTAAACCAAACCAACTAAGAACAGTTATGTTTCCTTCTTTAACGGGGGGTGGGGGTTCACGGTCTATCACGTGTTTACAAGTCAACAGCAACGAGTACATTACATTTTATGTCGGAACATCAGAAAGAACCAGTTTCAAACAATGGTTGTTTGGTTGTGTCTATGACACACGATTGTCAAATTAACTTCCATACGCTGATGAACCATACATAAATACATTAACGCGAGTGGGAAAGACTTAAATCAATATATAGAACAGCCTCTTTCTCAATGTATATCGAACTGTTTTCATTTTTCTGTATTACAACAATGGGGAACGAGCACGCGACCTCTTGCTCATTGAACGGACACGTCACCGCTTGAACCATCAAATTGTTTAGAGGAAATAACAACCTCTTGTTAATTGTAATCCCCGAATAACGACCTTAAGACGTGATGCCGTGGAATGCAAGTAAAACGCGAGAATATGTGTCATACCCCGTCAAAGAAACTTGACCTATACATGTCTTAATTAGTCTCTAATAATTCATCATTGACCGCAGACCCTAAAACACTTGACCAATGACCGTCTGAAGGGCAGGACCCTCGTCACGTATGATGACACTGGTACACACCCGCAGCCGTAGACACTGCCACGCCCACACACACTCCTACACAACCATCGTAAAGCAGTCTTATGAATCATTAAAACCATAATTTTGACTCTACTACTCACAAGCTAAATCCAATTATATAATTCTGATAACAATAGGAATACTTTCGGTTCGTATTTGACCTCCGCCCTACCTACGAGGAATAATGTTCTAAGTGCTCCGTCACTTGCTCAAGAAACCTACTTCCGGTATTGAAACCCTCGTATGATCCTGGTCTTACCCTTTACAACTTACAATAGAGGCTTATTGCGTATGTCAATATACAGAAATAATGGGGTTTGAGAAACCTATAGTCATATGTAAAATGACTTATATAAAAGACAACATGTTAGTATTGACTTACGTGCAGTCACGTGCAATGTAACTCTATCAAAAAGAGGTGTAATATTTGCTTTATATTGGCAATTACGGTAAATAGATATATTCACAAATGTAATCGAAAAAGTTAATAAATACTGCGTCTCACTCTGTGTCTTCGCATCTTAGCAAAAGTTAACATAAAAAATAAACCGATATCGGTGCCAACCAGTGCAGTTTATTAGACAATGAACATTTAGTTTAGGGCACGTGGTACGCAGTAATGAACAGGCGTTCCCAATAAAGTGCAGAAATGTACAACTGTAATAGTGACGTCACTGATCAAGGTGCAGATAGAGACTGTGGACTTAAATGTACCGGACCGTGTCGCATAAATAACATTAACCCAGTACGAGGCGGGGGAGGAAGATTTGTGTAACTGCACAGTAATTATCTCGTGGATACGTAAACATTCTTACAGTAGGAGGAAGTTCACTGAGAATGTCGCCTTGTCTAACCGCAACACCGACACACACTGTTACATAGCAAAGGTATGATGTGTCCTTGTGATAAACACACACACTCTCCCTCACACCAAGGTTCGTCCCACACATAGGGAGAATAATAGCTGGATAGTGTCGACATGCATACAAACGATCTTATCCTATCCTATATTCTGTGTCTCATTTCAAACTACAGTGTATATGAATTAAATCTTTAAAGTGTAAGTTCAACACATGATTGATATACGGAATAGCCAAACACGTGATTGCCAATGTCAATAACAACTTGTCAAATACTTATCAGTATACTGCATGCTTGTATGTAATACTATTGTACTAACACTATCCCATATACTTGTATGTAATACTAGTGCAACAACAGTATCCCATATACTTGTATGTAATACTAGTACACTAACAGTATCCCATATACGTGTATGTAATACTAGTGTACTAACACTATCCCATATACTTGTATGTAATACTAGTGCACTAATAGTATATAATATGAATTACATGCAGGATATGTTTCGTGTGTTATCACCCATATAACCATGATTCGTTCAAACATAATTTATTGACAAGAACATACAATTAAAGGGATTGGACATAAGTCCTGACAACTTACTCGGCTCTCTCTCGAATCTGTTACAGTAAGTACCTCATCATGGTGCAAGCGCATAAGGACTTAATTACAAGTGGGTATACGGTTACGCAATGTCTGAGCACTGTCTTGAAGAAGTGATTGACCGAGTTTTAAAATATCCATGTAATAGCATACAGCGTTTTCATTTAGCGACTACAACTTACAATTTAATACTATGCTGTAAGGGAATTTTAACCAGGGATGAAGACATTAAACATTTATTTTTGAAGTCGCTGTATCCCTAATAATATCACTTTTGTATTTTGATACGAATTTATAACAATAATTGACACGCCAATGTCCAGATTTTGCTTCCAGTAGATTTGCGTATTGCAGAGTTATCTTCTCTTGTGAGCAGGTATTGATTGTTAAGTCATTGGTTTGTGTGAGATAATTACGTCGTTTTCT
>JAUMHH010196412.1:0-13705 GCA_032359455.1 Chlamys rubida | reverse complement strand
TTTCTTTCCATTGTTGTTGTTTGAGTTCTTTCTTTCTTTTTTTCTTTTTTCTTTTTGTTTGTTCGTTCCTTTGGTTCTGTTTCTTTGTTTGAGTATTTTTGTCATTGTTTTTTTTAGCTATATATTTATCACTATTTTGGCTGATATTGCTAGGGGCGTTATTGATACTAATATTGTTATTAGAAAGTAATGCTTTTACTATTTTCGGCTCGATTGCGCATTATTCTTTTTCTTTACAACATAATCATTACAGTGGTTGGTATCATCTGTTTCAACAATCCTTATATTCATCCATTTCATTCATTATCCCCCGCCCCCATTTCCCTGCCAACCCAACACCAACCCCAACCCAACATGTAAATACTATTAGATTAAATATCATTGGAGAATCCCTCAGTTACTAAATATAGACCTTCTTAATGCTTTTAAATCAAATCATGTAAGTGATATTAAGTGTATAATATAAATGTGCTCCATTACTTATTGGCCGAGCCGAACAGTGATCTCATGTACAGTAGGAGTCCTTGGATATTTAATTATGTATCTTTAGAAGTTAAGGAGAATGTAAGTTTCTAAAGTTTTGCAGAAAAAAAAATTTGTTTGGGGAAATATGAATAATGTGGGGACATACATATGTACACTGTTGGAGTTTTGGGTGATGTTCTGAAACTTCTTAAATCTTCATAATCCTCAATACATGAAAGTAACATCCCTGTCTTGGATCTATTTCCCATAATATCTGCAAATTATTACTGCCTGTGGACTTCATGTATCAGCCCAGTGAATAAGTAGGGTACGCCACGAACCATCAAACATCTGTTCCGTCGGCTGTCAGTAGCAAACACAGCAGCCCCTACCATATTGTAGATGTGGGAGTTACTCCCCTTGAATCATAAAATGGGTAATTAATCAATTTTTTTTATTCAAAGCTTATTTTATACAAGTTTCGTTTATGACAGTGATTTGCATGGAAAGATATCTGGGATTTATAAAAAAATTACCGTGGGATTAAAATTAATATCAACGAGATTTTTAAACTAGAAAGAGTTTGTGTGAAGCCGCGAAACTTATGATTTCATATAAGAGGTCAACGTTTCGGTTTTGCATTGAAACAGGTTTCAAATATTTCCCCCCAAAAAATAAGTTGACCATTGGATGACGAAATAACAAATCAAATACGCTCGTGTCCACATGATTAATCAATTTGTCGGAAATATGGTCCAAGTTCCACAATTATTTTATACAGAAATTTTAGTGTTGACAGGTTGTTGGATGTATAAAAACACAGTTTTTAAAGAGAAGTTGATCTTACCTTGTGCAGTTTCCGCCAAAAGTATCTTGTCATTTTCCCAAATATTCCCATATTTCTCTCACTTATTAAACTGACAACACTAGATACAGTCAATAGGGCTCATTGTAAACCGTTCTGTCTCACAATCTACGTCACGTCACTACTATGACTTTATATGTCTCTGGTCACGTAATACACGTGCATTTTTCCCGCCGATGACGTACGGACCAAACGTAGCAGTAATCTGAATTTGTGTCAGTGACATTGTTTTTTTTTTATCAATGCCGTCGCCATATGGCCATATTAGCTATTGCAAAGACGTTCAAACCCTAATAAATCGACTACTTATGAAGAAATGAAGTACAGTACCATAAATGAAGTGAGTACATATATATCAACATTTCTATGATCAGACGTTTCAAAATTGTAGGGTAACTTGAGGAGTTGAAGAGTCATGTCAGTGCATATAATCTCTAATTAGACAGAAAAGTTTGTTAAAAGGCAGTGATAATCTAGTCAGCGCGGTCCTAAATAACGGCACCTGTAATAAACGGCCACCGTCTCTCTTCAGCGGTCACTTGCAGGTCCTCCCAACCCATTTTTAAGGCGTTCATATCTCTATAAAGCGACCAACGCTCACTGCCGTTACGCGGTTATTTTAATATCCAGGAGTTTTTGGGGGTTTGTTTTCTTCTTTTTAGTGGCGATTCTTATGAATGAGCTCAGAACCTATTATTTGAAAAGCAATCATAGCGTAAAAAAATCGTATCTCCTTCAATGCGAGCTTTATTAAAAATAATAACAATCACGCAAGTTTGACCACAGGGATTCTTTACAAACCCCTGTGGTTTGACCGAATATTCACTAAGAACAAACTGACATTAATGTCCCTTTTGACAAATTTTCATTTAAAATAGGATTTTCCATTACAGATGTAAAATGTACCTTCTAGAAAGCCAAAGATTTCATTTGTGAAACAATTTTAGGTCAACATCATTCGGTGAGCGGTTGGCTACACATAAAGCAAATTTAAACAAATATGACAATTAAAATGTCTTACCCATACTTTTGAAATCGATTACTAGTATATGTTTTTTACCTGTGAGGTTGTGACGGTCCCGTCGCTACAGATGATGGGAGGGGGTGAGGCCTTCACAGGGGAGTGGCTGACAGGCACGGGGATGCACGACCGTGGCTTCCCTTTCTTCTCCATCTTGCATTTCCGGGAATCCTGCAAGAATGATTAAATAAAAATATTTAATTTTGATTATAAAAATATTCAATTTTCCTAAAATTACTATTACGAAAATTAAAGTAATCTTTTAACAAATTTGTTAGAATCCATTTAATTAAGGTTTTGAACTCGTCAACACAATTTCATTGTACTCTACTATTTGAGACAGATGTTCCATTTATCAATCAAAATCCGTTTTTATAATCAACGGCTTTCTGCAACCTGTACTTCAGGGAATATTGCAGTCATGTGCGCCCTTAATCCGGAAATGTAATGAAACAACCAAAAAAAGAAAACGATAGACAATCACATTTCCGGTCAGTCGTCGAACCGCATGACCATTCCTACGACCGGAAGTGGTCTACAACTGCGCCAGACGTTCACCAGAGTACACGTGTCGATACTGGCATCACCCTTACTTTGATTGAAGAGTATTTTGGTCGGTTACGGAAGAATCCTATCTTTGGGGGTTTTTTCAGGGTATTCCAAGATGGACGTCTTTAACCTACACACAGTAGGTTTTCAGCAGATGACGGATGCTTTTTTACGACCAACACCTCCGAAGTCTAGACGATGCAGTCATTGACATAACTCTCCGACTTTGCTAGATTTATCAGATGCTACATAACACAGATGCTACGATTTTTATTCAGGTACACGTCTTGCGCTTACGCAGGTGAAACGTTTTCAGGTAGACTGCTTTCTAATATACCCGACGATACAATCGAACGAGAGAGAGGTGTGACGGAAAGCAGTATTAAACACAATGAAACAAACCCGAGTACAAAACATTAATGTATCAAAAAGGTAAATCGACTTTGCAATCTTTGTCATCTACCTGCTAGGAAATTTCAGATACGTTGTAGGTGGTGACGCGAGCTCACCTACCTGGCTGCAATACGACACTAATACATTTTATGCATGTTTCAGAACTTCAGATATGTAGGGGCGATTAATGTTTCGTAATTCTGTGGTAGGTAAACTTGCATCTCAATGGCTCAGTAGGTTATAGACATTGATCAGTATGAGCCAGATGACGGAGGGGGAGAGCAAGAGGACACATGTTTTAGCCGTGATTGGGTTGGTTTGGTTTTATATTGTTTAACGTCCTATTAACATCCAAGGTCATTTAAGGACGTGTCTCCATGTGTGTGGTCTAAGCGTGCATGCGTGTATGTGTGCATGTGTGCCGGAGACAGGGTATATGTTGGTGTATTTGCCTCCTTGTCATAGCGTGGATCCCCGGTCACTTTATACTGACAAGGGGTGAACCAGTTGTTGCCATTTCCCTAAATGCTGAACGTTAAGCAGGGTATAACAACTACCATTTTTAAGGACTTTGGTAAATATGTCCCGGCCTGGGGACAGAACCTGTGGCCTTGCCGCACCTGGGCGAACGCTCAACAATAAAGCCGATAGGGAAAAGGCGATAGGAAAAAAGGTAGTTTGAAGTAAAGAGAAATATAAAGATCCCAACTATTGCAATGGGTGCAGCAGACTTGTTGTGGGCACCTTTGTGTCCCAAAGTAGAGGGCACAAAAGCAAATCCCCAATTCTGCAGTAGGTTCCCACATTAGTCGCCTCTTACGATACATGCTGTGGGTGACAGCAGGTGTATTCTTTTCTCGATCCCCGACTTGCAGGGGTGATTTAGCCGTAATAAGTGATGTCACTCCTATTAAGTAAAATGGATTACAACATCAACACAACAATATAATATATCGGAACTCAAAGTTCCAAACAGAAACACAACAGGAACTTTATGGAGACAGCAATCAACCAGAAGTTCAGAACTACACTATAAACAACTAGGGGGGAGGAGGGGGGATCAGAGACCTATCCACCAGGTGAACCTGGAAGACAAATGTGTCCTCGACTACAAGCGGTATCCGCCAAGGTGATGTCTTTTGTCGAAGTCTGTAGGTCACCAACAGTGTTTAATATTCGGTAAGTCGGACACTGTCATAACCGAATATCAATGGGACCTTTCTTTACTTTCCTAATAGTCAGGTTAACGGATTACACAGGATAAATTTGCATAGAAATTATAAACTGTTACCTCGTTAAATATTTGGTTTGTAGAAGAACCTGGACTTATCCTTGTTCAAACCAGATTGCTGCATTATATATATTACCAGTTTGAAACATATTTAATCGAGGGGAAACAAAGAATCGTGTTTCCCTTACACAATAGCAATTGGTATTCTATTTATACCAAAAATAGAACAGTAACACAGCAGTAAAGGCGATCAGGCTTCCGAGTCATTGTTGTAACTCGGAACTCGGATGGGGTGTCACTTATTATACTTTCTAGAGAGGCTCCGAATAAGGCAAACATGACCAGGGAAACTCCAGCGTGAGGGGCGAAAATGCAATGGTTTATTTATCTCCGTCATGTGATCAATATAATCCAATGAGACACACTGTTATATATATTGGTGATATACAATAATCCATATATCGTAATGAACGTTTCCGGCAATATATGCTTTAGTATATACATCGTATTTCATTTCCGGCGAATGCTATCAATGTTTTGGAATCCAATTTCATAGCAGCTTTGAAACATCACTCTTGAAACATACATATCTACATTCAAACTGTCAGGGTAGAAATGTCAATTTCAATGTGAGCGTCACTATTGTAATCTATATCCCGGTGTGAAATCAATGCCTTTACCCCGTCATACACATTGTACTGCTAGATTTTTATCCAGTACGTTCTGGTCACAGTCTACGTCTCCGTTGCTTGACCAGTTTGTGAATCTATTTCAGGACTGGTCAAACAATGATTGCTCTAGTTCAATAGCAGCCACACATTCTGTTGTCTAAAACGATACAGCGCAATTTCGTGTATTGATTGTCATCTGTCAAAAATGATAGATTAAAAAACACAAATTGAGTTGAGGGTAACTACAGATGAATCCGCTTGACAATTAATCTTCAGTGTTTATAAGACATTCCGAGCTGAAAACAGATTAATAAAATCTCTGTCAACAGTTAAGATGACATTTGTATTTTATACTTTTGTATTAAAAAGACAGTTTGAGAGACAGCCGCTGTGAAATTGCGGCTGTGAAGTAGGCACGCTATGTACTGCTACCAGAAAACGCTGAACTCCATCTTCTCCAATTGTAAGCTGTTCCTACTTTGACAATCTACTTTGTTAGCATTGAATGAGACAGTGGTTATCGTCGCAGAGAAAGCTTGGTAATCGAAATAATAAGACGAAAGGGGACTGTACTTTGTGTCGGAATGAAACGCACTAAATCACGTTCCTTCAAGACATTGCACTATCCCGAATACCTTTGCACTAGACGAAGTACCGAAAAAGGCTTCAGGGAGGATTAAAATCGCGAGGGAAAAGTTCGAAAAGGTTTCTGCTCGTTTTGTTTGAATATATTGCACAAAAGACCAGGCCATCCCGACTTGGCCTCGTTAGAGCGTCTGCTTTTGGTATCAGGGAGCCAGACACGAAAGTGTCGGTTCTATTGACCTTACTAAAAGCATCTCCATTTCGGCTCATATTGACTATGCAGGCGCGGGCGCTAAAACTGCGTCGATATCACATGTAGTCACGTATACTGGGATTGTATTAATTTAAGTGGGAATTCTATTTTTCTGCAAACACTTTAAGTGCATCATTGACTAAATCAGAAAGCGTTTAATACGCTCATTTAAAATTCTACTCAAATTGACATTGTGCCGGATTTGAAATACTTATCGCGCTTATGAAAGAATTCAATGACATTTTATTCACTTTCTTTCAGCTTTTTGACTGTCTTGTAAAACAGTGTGCCGCCAAACACTTTCAATATTTTTGTATTTTGCACGAGTACCATACCAAAAGATTCCAGACATGCTAATTTGGTAACATACCGTCAAGGAGTTGCTTTTAAAGGGATTTATAATATCGACTCTGGAAAGGAAAAGAAAATTCAGTGGAATAAAGATCCTCGACCAATTGTTGATGAGTCATAAAGACATCGTGATGTTATGTAAAATACTTAATTTCCGAGAACAAAAATCTTCGTGGCTAAACTTCCAAAGGTTTGTTCGCTGTTCGTGAGAATTTTGACTTTGAAAGAAAGGGCAATAACTCCAAGTGTCTTGGTAACTATTGTTGAGCTATTTTTGAATTCTCGATCAATAATGAACATCTTGAGACACCTCTTGGTTAACCCACAGCCAGTCGACCATATTTCCCGAGGGTAGGGTGGGGATATCGTGGTAGGGAATATGCATTTTGGTAGAGTACGTTGACAGAGTTAAAGTAATAGGATTGTGTCACCATTTCTTAGTAGAATTTCTTCAAATTTTGTAGTTATATTGCTTTGAAGTAAAGAAAATTTTCTGCCACAAAAAAAAAAAATATAGGTTGTCAGAATTTTAAGGATTTTACATGGAATTTTATGTAAAAAGGAGTGAATTTTCATTTTCATTGGATTTTCAACTAGCGATGTACTTCCTGTTTCCGTTTATCAATACACTCCAAAGACCTTAATAAGTAGTGTCCGCTTTCAGCAATTGCAAGTATTTTAGAGAGAATTCCGAATTTCGAATTTAAAGCGTATGGTCCATTTTAAATAAACACAATTATTCACTGATTCAGGTTGGTATTCTCAAAGTGTAAAATACTGCTCACGAAATATGAATGTCTGACAGTATCTCTACGAGACTACGTACAAAGTGATAGTCTCGCCAGGTCGGTTGTTGGAATGAGACAGGAGGGTCGGTTCCGGCTTGACTCTGGATCGTAAAGCCAATAAAAGCCCATAAAAATGTGTGATTTGCTATATTCTCTTGAAAGTTCAGGAATCAAGTATAGTGTAGACGTAAGTAAATTAGCGAGAGATATCAAGATAGCATTGATCTTGTGTGCAACGCTTCATGGCTGGCACGAAACTGCCTCGCCTCCGCGTGTATGTCGCATAGCGTTATGGGGGCTTTGGTAAGGACAGCCACTATATACAGGTCTAGTCGTGCGACGCTGTATTAAGTAAAATGCATATATAGCCGTATAGTTATGTTATAGAGCAATGCAGGTCTCTTGTATCAAATTGTAGAGAGAGGGTGAGTTGCTTGAATGTCACGGAGTCTAAGAAGCTGTAGGGAGAGGTTCTGAACGTCCTGAAGTCTTAAAGTCAAGCTGCATTGAGAGGTGTCCGAATGTCAAGGAGTCTTGAGGACAGAATGTAGAAAGAGATGTCCGAATGTCACCGAGCCTAGACCAAACCGTTGAGAGAAAATACTGATGTCCTTGAGTATAAGGTCAAGCTGTAGGGAGAGGTGTCCGAATGCTACGGAGTTTAAGGTCAAACTGTAGAGAAAGGTGTCCGAATGTCACGGAATCTTAAACACAAGCTGTAGGGAGAGGTGTCCGAATGTCACTCAGTCTCAAAGTTAAAATTTAGAGAGGTGTGGCGACGTCGAATTGAGTCAAGTGACGCGATATTGCTGACTCAACGACAGGAAGAGGTGTTAAGATATATGAGTCAATCCGTGTTGAGTTATCTTCGAATGACATGAGTCTTTGAGTCAAACTGCAGGAAGAGATGTCTGGGTGACGCTGAACTAAACTGTAATGTGAGATGTCTGGGTGTCCAAATGACATCGTGGAAGCTATAGGTACAGAATATCAAATTATCTACGATTAGACACTGATCAATAATCTACAAATAAAAATTTAAAAATATCAGCGTTATTATCATGTCTGTATCGTCAGTGCAAAACGACATTCATGGAACAGTCTGACGTCACCTATGCCATTGATCCAATTGCGTTCATAGCCCTATGAAGGTTATTTCTGCTGACAGTGTTTAATTATTAAGACTTGCACTGAAAAAGTGTACAGACAGAAAATAATTGACAGAAAATGTTCTAGAATGGTCTACCGTGTTTTTATCTTTGCTTCAATTTCAAAGACAGTATTTTTTCACACAGTAAATGTTCGATCATTTTACTAGGTTGATAGATGAGAAACCTGACAGTCGCGTCAAGAGAAACAAGCAAAGCCAACATGCCTTATAAAGTCAATCCCGTATTAAGCTTTCGAATCCAGATAGACAAGGACTTAAAATGCTAAGCTTATTTCAATTTTTGTCGTCATTCACTGACTCCCAATAGGGTAACGATCCTAATCCGAAATTGCCTCAGCATTCGGTATGCTCTGCTCCAGTTTGAGGTGGGGCTTCCAATGATTTAGACACAGACAATGGCATTTTAATGATCTCACGCACATTGAACGGACCGCGCAATCATTACGTGTACACAAGCGTCGTCCTACTTTGGATGTCCGTCACGTACCCCGCGGCAGTAATGGCGGGAACTGACAATGATACAAGTCTGTGTCGTTATTGACGATACTGATGTCGCTACAATGGCTCTGCCGAGACATGTACAGCTTTGTGACCAAGAGCAGCAAATGGAAAAGACAAACTGGAATCATGGAATTGTAGTGTAAGAATGACATAGCTCAGCTTGTTGTACATCAATGTTTAAAGCCATCTTAAAACTTCTTTTAAAACAAAATGTATCGGTGAATGTGTGCGCATGTTTTGATGACACGTGTGCATGTTTGGGTGTCCCAGTCCTAGATCTGAACGAACAATATACGTTTCGGTAAATGCGTCAAATAGAGATATAAATAGAGATATAAATAGAGATATAAATAGAGATATAAATAGGGATTCCAAGACAAACATTCTTTATATGATTCACACATGCTTTTTGAATTTTTAACATTATAGGGTAGGCATACTTTACATTGACCGACAATTACAAGTTAGCATATGCTATGCCCAATGACATTGTGATTTGATCTTGGTTATATCCACTGAAGTCAAGTGGCGATTTTGTAGGGGGACTTTTGACCAAACGTGATCATCAGACAAGATGTTTGACTTTGATTGCAAGAAATGTTCCTTTATTTTTGACATTTGATCATCGATATTCAGTTGGATAACTTGATTGGTTTGCGGTTTACGTCTTCGCAAAGGTCAAGGTCATATAACGATGGGGCCATGCCACTCTTTGACAACTTCAAGGTGCCACTACATTGAAATGTGGGAATGGTAGCATTGTACTCCACCAGGACGCATTATTCAGCAAACGAGCTAATCAGAGATACAATGTATCTAGGGAGGCATCAACTAAAGAAAATAAAAATAAATAAATAAATATAAAGAAGCAATGAGTGCTGCCAGGGGAGAGCAGATCTACTTCCGTGTCCTCAATGTCCTTTATAAAGATACAAAAAAACAAAAACCTCACAATTCTGTAAAGGATCGGAACCGTGGGACAATTCATTTCTAAAGTCCTCGAACCTACAATGATAACGTGAATGTCAACGTCCTGCATGACCTTGCGAAACCAATCAAATGACAAAGACGCTTTAGGTTATTAATAATCATATCAAACGCACGCGCGCGAGAGAGATGAAATGCGGAGGTTGTGTATTGAAGTAACCATTTCTATATCACACAATTCTGTTAGGCTTGTGTGGTCGATGACATTCAAGGTCAGTGAATCATCAAATGCAGCCAACCGCACGCCGATTGTTACAATATTTATCGTCTACTTTCTCCTTCTTTTCTGTCTTGTCTTTTACTTTGACATATACCTCACATAGTAGCCTTCCAATAGGCGTGATCCAGGTTGGTTCCATGATCGAAATGCTACCAGAAACTTTTTCTTTGTGTAATATTAAAGTTATTTCGTTGCATCATCTTGTGTGGTGCGTTGCCGCGTTCAGAATGCTTTGCAATGTTAAGGTCGTAATGTTAAGAGTATGCGACATTACACCTCTACAGGAAGGCACTATAAAGTCGGTTTTAGTTCGCTCTCTATCGACCCGTATTGTGTTGCAAGCGGACGTGTCCAGACAGACAACGTCGCTTTGATGTCTTTCCAGACTCTCCAGAGATCGAAATTGGGTCTAGGTATTTCAAACGTCCAGTACTTATGGAATCGTTATGTTTAATTTAAATCTTTTTCCATTTGAAAACAAAATGTACTCTTTGCACTTTTTGTCTTATATTGCATGATACGTCAGTGTCAAAGAGAGCGTTTACAGACAATTTTTGAAGAAACAAATTAAGATAAAATTTAAAAAATACCAAAATGTTAACTATATCATAATTATGACGTCATCCTAGTTCACATCTACGTATCGAACATGCATCTGACGCTGTGCTGTTACATTGATACGTCTTCAAATGACCTAAGCTACATGCGGACATGTTTGTGAAAAATGTTTCGCCTTGAAAACAGTGCAAAACCGTTATTGAATAGGTTATCCGTCTCCTTAATAATAGTTATTGTCTCTGAATGTATCTATTTAATATCAATATGGATTCATCGGGAAAGTGTATGATTTTAATTCAACCCCCAGGCTTGTAGACAAATTCGGTTTTAATTTACATTCCTGTCGTAACAAATTTTATTTGGATTGTAAGGGTTTCTTTCCTGAAGCGACGGAGATAAAAAAAACTTGTCCCCAACAACCTTTATATATGTCCTTAAATCTAATACAACTAAGGATAGGCTGAAATCCGATTCTTTTATCTCAAAATCAATGGATTGAAAAAGAAGTTTATTGGAGACGGAAGTCGGGGATCCCAAATTGTATACGTGCATATAACTAGAATCTTTTCTTCTGTCGTAAGATCTCGAGAAGTGTCGAGAGCAACGAGGAATCAAAGTACAATGAACACGAAAAAAATACCAGCAATCAACTTGGATTATACTGAAAGGAGTTCGGATTTTTTTTTAACAAAGTGCTCTTCGAGTCGTCTGCAATTGTGTTCAATGGCAAACGGTGACATGTTTCTAGTTGCCAAGGGTTACATTGACATTGCTGATATCCGGTCTCTTCGAGCTGTCAGTCACGTGATTACACAGGAAGTGAAACTAGATTTGATGTCAATTATAATGATTTAATGTACATTCGGAAGCTTCAATTAATGAAAGAACAGCCATTGAGCAGAAATCAGGGGAAATGAGGGGATGGAAAGATAGCTCCGTTTACAGTCGTTCACGGCCCTGAAAGCAATTTATTTCATCATTATAGCTCCATTATAGTACGTTTTTATTTGAAATGTGTCGTTTTCCCGCTTCAGTAATACATATAAATATATATACACAAACATATCAGACACTCCCAGAATAGAACAGTTGTGGTCTTAAAAAATGAAGCCATTCAGTTTGTCATTCGAGATTCAATTTTATCCGTAAACATCGGTAATTCGTTAAAGTTTATATAGTTGCATACAAAATACGACACGGTGTGGGTGTTGCCCTTTTCCTTCGCACAAGTTTGGTTGCCATATTTACCATGCAATGGTGTTTTTAAACGTTTTTAAACGTTTTAAACGGATGATCAAAAGGACACAGAAGAACGGCACAGATTCTACAGGGAGTCCCCCATTCGTTGCCTCTTTAGTAAATTTTTAGTATTTTATTCCCGAGTTTGGAATAACGATATTCAAACGTATATATATAAATACATGGATATTCACTGAACTTCTTAAAAAAAGATTACCGTCAATCTTTTTGAACAATATTCAATTTCCAAGAAGGATTAATCTGAAATTAGTAGTTTTATAGTATAAGACGGTGTTTATGAAACAATACAAAAAATGGCGACAACCCAACATGTTCTACCCCAGACGGATAATAACTGTATACGGATAAATTGATACGGATCGCAAGTACGTCTAATGATTTCTTCATTTTGAATTAATTGGATATTTCCATATTAGGTCACGAAGATAATGGGATATTTTCACTTTATCTTTAGTATTTTCAGTATTTGGTCCATTTGTTTTGCTTACCTTGGCAATTCGTTTCATTTTGCCTGCGTTTGTTTTATACATCCCAAATCACAAGTACACTGAACCCACAACCTCCGAAAAAGGTGAAACACATTTCAGCACATAATGCTATTTATATACTCCAAATCACCAAACACTATGGGGTTGATCAATTTTCCAATGTAGGTTTACATAGAAATCGCATTAGAATTCGTCTTCAAATTGGTCTCCTCATTCAAAAAAAAGTTCAACATAAATAACTGTATGTAAATTCCTGACAAATTTGCAATTGTATCGAATTTTGGAATCCGCTGGTCTCCGAGACGAATATTCATCTTGTGTAATAAAGTATGTCTCTATGCGGTAGTTAAGTCGTAAGCCCATCTATAAAGCACTTCCGTATATAATCTTTAACGGCTTAGAAGGGAACTTCAAAAAAAAAAGAAATCATTACTTTTTTTTAAAGTTAAGTTGCACGTAGAAGATATACACTTTGTTCGCACGCACGTACTTACATAGTATATACCTACACGCGAATATTTGCATAAATATAAGCTACACTAATCACCCATGCTGCGCAATAAGTAATACAAAATCAATGAACATGTATCACACCCTTTGTTCCTCTACAGATCGATAGTAGGACATTGATTGATGATCAGTAAGTCATTCTAAACATATCCCTCCCGATTCTGCTATAATTCCTTATAAGCAGTTACGTTCGATATCTCCTTTACTGAGCTTTGCTCTGGAGTTACCGCCAATGCTACTAGTCTGAGATCTCTCTTTAGTCGACCGGTACACACTGAATCCATATCGCAGGACTATCCAACTCGACAACCTTCTCAATATTTTAACGCATCTTCCATTCATTGGATGACATATACGCACTTTCGCGGGCACAGCGTATTAGCATTCGATTTGCAGAGAGTACACAATCTAAAGGCGCTTTCAGCGTATGACTTGTAGAATTTGAGGACGTGCATGATGATGATGACACTAGGGCACTTAGTTTTCAGACTTTACTTTGGCAGACGGGACGATTTTATTTATGCGGCACGTTTATTTTTGACAGCTTCTTGCATGCAACGACATCATTTGAATAAAAATATGGTCAAACGTGTTTGAGAGACATCCTCTATTAAGACACCACTATTTGAAAATCTCCACTGCCGTTATTGTCATGAACCTGTGTTAAGAGACCACCTACAGTAAGAGACCGGTTTATCAGCGGCGTTTTACTGTATATTCTCACGATAATCGATATACAGCGAACATTACATTTGATGTATATCTTCAATTCACACAAATTTTGTGAAGAAATTTGAAACATAAAGCCAGTATTCAGAGAGAAAAAACAAAGTTTGTC
>JAUMHH010196401.1:0-13705 GCA_032359455.1 Chlamys rubida | reverse complement strand
CGGGTATCTACGGTGACACAACAGCCAGGGACATATGAGGACGGGTATCTACGGTGACACAACAGCCAGGGACATATGAGGACGGGTATCTACGGTGACACAACAGCCAGGGACATATAAGGACGGGTGCCTAGGGATACACTGCCTGAAACAGAAGGTAGATAGAAAAGAAAGAAAACAGGAAAATCAGGAAACGAAAAAGATCCGAAGTGTTGCAATGGGGTCTGCAGATCAATGTTGGTCTCTTCCATGTCCCATCCGTAGAAAACACAGAAAGAGCCCCCGATTCTGCTTGGGGGTGCCACGTTAGTCGCCTTTTACGATACACATGTAGTGGGATACAGCAAGATATTCTTGATTTCCTCAATGTCTCCTTAACAGAAGACGAGGAAGAAGAAACCATCCCGATTCTGCAGGGGCCACATAAGTCGCCTCTTACGATCATGCAGGGGGATACAGCAGGCCCCAGGATCATGAAACGATCTTAAGTCTAAATTTATCTTAAGTTTCAACTTAGCCAAGCCAATCACAAATAACATCATGAAAATTGACATCATACGTGATTGGCTAAGCGAAAACTTAGTCTAAGACTGTTTCATGATCATGGGGCCTGGCCTTTTCTTTCACCGAACCTATAATACCAAATGTGTAACTGCATCAAAATAGGAAACAAAGACCTATAATTAAACATAATGAGATAGAAACCTACAACAACTTTCGCCTGCAAAGAGAGAACAGATATGGAAAGAAACAACCTCCTACTATCAAAGCAGACTTTTGTTTGTCTGCGAGATCCCGATTAAGTTATAACAGCCCCCAAGTTGCTGATTAGTTTCTGTTTTTATGATAACCGTCGTGTGGTCAATTGTCCTGAGATGACCTCACAATCAATACTAGACTGGACACCAGGCAGCGTCCAGCAGTAATCAGACGTCCAGACAACGCAGCCAACATAGGTAATATCATTTACTGTCAGGCGAACAACGCTTCGGCTGAAATCTATCAAATGGGCAAAGTGTCAAGCGGGCAATCAACTTACGTTTACCCCAGCACTCAATGACAGGCGATTGTATTGAAAGAATTTGACGATTCCGTTTTTGTCAATTATGGCGTCACATTACTGTCTGAAGTATCAATTACAAGCCAGTTTGTGTAGAACAGGCAAAATCTCAAGAGGATCTATTCTGGATGCTGACGAGACGTTCGTATAAACTGTATCTTGTTTCATACCATGAAATGAAATAACGTCATGCAATCATGTGAAAAATCACCTTCGGACATCGTCATCAAAAAACATGTAGTTCAATCTCTCCAACGTACTTGCGACAAATTAAGTTTTGAACGTTGTACCATAGAAGAAAGAACGTCCGAAAGGCGTGGATTGGATAGAAATAATGGCTAAATGATCCTTGTACCACAGCCAAAATTTGTAACTATGCATTGGAACGACTTAGGCAAGACTTCAGCTTTGATGAATCATTTCTGAAATGAAAATCATATCTTCTGAATCTTTATTGCCAAAAAAATAAAGGCAAAGTTATAAAAAAATAAGAGTCCACAACAACTTTCTGAGTGTGAAAAACGTAACAGAGCCATGCAGGCCAGGATTCGAACCCTGGACCTCACACATTACACTGTCACCCGGACCAACTGAACTACCTGGTCAGTGGTAGGTCCCTGGCCCAGTCAAGCTACTGAGTTATAAATAAAACAAAATTGAATAGGTGATAATGTATGTCCAAAAAGCTAAAGTGGTCTTTTATAGTTTTTTGCCTGGAGTGGGACAAGGTTCCTTTAAGATGGGTTCTCGCTGACTTGAATCTTGACATGTTTTTCTCCCACACTTCACAGGTGTATTCCTATTTTGCTAGGGAAAAGATTATAAGAAAATTTTATGCCCAGGGGTGAAGGATAGGGAAATTACGGCATCAGACTTTTCCAAATTCGCGACATCACGTCATTGTTGAGCAATTGTGACGTCATGTCAAGTCACATGAAACGGAGTGTAAGATTAATAGAATCCATCCCTGATTCGAGGTATGGATAAGGTAATTCAAACCAAAGACCCTGCTCAATATTTTATCCCAAGGCTTTGAATTACCGTATCCATACCTCACATCAGGGATGGATAATATTTCTTGCTTGTTACCTAAAACCTGTAAAAACAGCTGCTCTTCTAAAAGTTGTAAACTGTCCGCACTTTTCTCATTTGCATATGAAGCCCAGATGGCAATTGTTTATAACGCCAATGACCCTGACTGACCCCAAAACGTCATAAAATGACGTCACGAACAATAGCGTGACCCTAAAAGGTCACTATAAATTCCCCTACCAGTCTGCGCGTGTAAGAGATCCAGACCCGTGGGTCGGATAGAATTTTCCAGCACCGCCGGAAATGCGGATATCTCGGTCTTGCATGCAAGAAAGAAATTTCTTACACCCCTTCTTACACTGGACAGCTCTATCTTACCTAGAAAAACCTAGGGAAAGATAGCTCACATGCGCTCTGAAAACGTCACCATCGTGTCATCACTTTATGCAGTGTAACTAGGGTAGCGTCATCAACTTTGCCACACATTTCATGTGACCCTGGTCAAGGTGCGGTGCATTGGGATAACAATTACTACATATTTTTATGGCAGGGAAGTGAGAGAAATAAATAATCACTCCTGTGTGATACAAACAGAGATATCTAACCCTCGGAATATGATTTTTGAAGTTTAGCACTCGGCAGAGCGTTGTGCTAAACTTTAAAAATCTTACGATCAAGTTGATATATCTTTCTATGCAGCACAAATGAATTCATTGTTTTTATTATTCTTGTTGAAACGTATTAAAAACATATTAAGCTTACAAACAGTATATCATAAATGGAATTGCACTCAATATACTCAAAAATCCAATACCCACATCCTCACTGTCAGCTACATTTCTACGATTCTGTTCAAGTTACAAAACTCTTGTGTTCGTGATATATTGGAAAAGATTTTGATCAATACATTTTACTTTCAAATGACACAGACAATTAGTATTAATGAGGTATGTCTATAGCTGAACTCTATATATACTCATTTAAAATAACAATGCATGTCAAAAACAAGACAGAAATAAACACTATGGGCTTGCTCCATCTGTGTTACAGTCGTTCCTGTCAATATATTAACTCATTCACCCCTGAAGACACATTTGAACTCTTCCAATTCAAAGGCTGGAATAGTTCATTATGAAATT
Source organism: Chlamys rubida (assembly GCA_032359455.1). Taxonomy (NCBI): domain Eukaryota; kingdom Metazoa; phylum Mollusca; class Bivalvia; order Pectinida; family Pectinidae; genus Chlamys; species Chlamys rubida. The sequence goes on along the minus strand of JAUMHH010196401.1, from coordinate 10,474 downwards.
TCAGGGGTGAATGAGTTAACCTTCAGCCAAATTTGAATTATCTTACGTAGTTGCAGCTGAATTTTTGTATGGTGTAGGATGGGTCTACTTTCAAATCTAAGGGTTTTCAAGTTTTAAATTGTCTCAATATGTAGTCAATATGTATGAATATGTATATGTGTATATACCCGTTCTGGGAAGGGTGAAAACTAATAAGTGGAAACTCCCGAAGACACTTGACAGACACTCTACCAATTGAGCTTCTTGGTTAGCGAGGATGGACCCAGTCCAGTTCGTCTACATTCCTCCCGCCTTTTTCTTGGTCTTTTCCCCCGAAGGCACAACTATGTACAAACCAGGTTTGAGTATCCCCTTGTCAAGCATTCACCCAGTACTCTAAACAAAGGTTGGTCACAGTACTGTAAATGGCACCACTGTAAATGCACGGCCAGTCTGAGATTCAAACCTGGGACCCTCGGAGCTCTAGACAGACACTCTACCATTTGGGCTACCTGGTCACAAATGAACGACCCAGTCCAGTTCCACTACAAATTGTTAAGTAGGATAACTTTTGTTTGACCTTTGGCCCTCAACAGATTGTGCTTTCACTGAATTATCAAATACCAACCCATGATTTATCCACGGCATGCAGTACGGAAAGTATGATCCATAATTTGATTTTCAAAAGACTACATACAACCAACCAGATTGCTTGATCATCTTATATTGTCCTGGTTGAACATTTTGGAATTTTTATTAATTATTTGAACCAGCTTAATTCATACTGCCGATTATGATTGCCATTGAGAAACTTATCAAGTCTCAAATAATAGCAAAAAGACTAGACTTAATAGATACCGCACCACAGTGTCGGCCAAGCCGAGATAAGGGTACCCTCACCTACTTGGCTAATTACAGGGCATCACAGAACAGATCCGACTCAAAATCAAGTTAGTACCGATCGTCAACTGAAGGATTATCCGGTCTCGGTTTCTGTTCAGGTCTTTAACAGAATGCGAAACTGTTTCGGAACATTTTTGGAGCAGCCTTCCGCCTTATCTCGAGGACACCAAATTAGTCTTCTAATGCTACAGCGAAGAGACGCCGTCATGTGAATTTGTAACTATCAAACCCATCTTGTGATTTGTAATTGATTATGAGCATGTATATGCAGCCAGGTTTTTAAATACATCATTCATATCATGGCACACAATGACAGTGTGAAGGAATGTAAGTATGTACACGTACAGCACGGACCAGCCGTCCACATTGCCGTCACCGCCATCTCCCTACTTCACGGACTTTTCCTCTCGTCGCTAACACACGGAACTGTCAGGAACTGTCAAGAGCTAGATCCAGTCCTATCCTTACGCTGGGCCGTCCTTAAATGACCATAGCTGTTGATAGGACGTTAAACAATACTAAACCAAACCAAACTAAACCAAACCTTATGATGGAGGTCCCTGGTTTCTTTGTCTATGGCAGAGAACAAATATAATATTTAACTGGAACAACAGTGTTCGAGTTGTTGGTCATAACCTACGCTACATGAACCTTGTCTGGTATATGGATGTCCTAGAGTAGGCAATTTCTGACCTTGACCTTTCACTTTATTTATTCGTTTGGTTTTGGGTCCAAGGTCATCTCAACAATCAAGGTCTATGAAGATGGAACGACCTTTCACAATCATTTGAACTTGACCTTACAAACTGACCTTGAACTTATCTTGTCAAAACGTAAAGACAAACAAACTCATACCTTGACCTTTCAGAGTGACCTCAGTAGTTCTCAGTGTTGGACAAATAAACTGTTAGTATAACATTACAGAATCTGAAAATGTAATTGTTAAGTTTGTGTCTAGTTAATACCTAAATCAACACACATTTTTCAATATAATTTTCCAGATATCAGACAGGAAATCCCATTTCCAACAAACCTTACTTTCCTTAGATATAAACCATTTGTTCCGTCTGAACAACACTATTGATGCCATGCTAATAAAATTTGTACACTCTAAAACCTCTCTATATTCTTAGAAACCACAACTCCAAGACCCCAGCCTGTTAGCTGCTGAAGGAAAACAAATTAGGAAAGATACTTGAAATGCTGGCTTCCCTGAAACAAGAATAAACTTAACCATCCCTGAAGATTCCATTGTAGAATTATAGGGTTGCAAAATACAAAATGACAAAAAGTCCAGGTTTTCTCCTGGTAGTAAATGTGATCGATGAGGTTTGTATTTTGGTATTATTTTCTCCCCATCCGCAATCAATAGCCGAACCATAATTTGAGAGCATGAGTGATAGTAATACCTGAATTGGATGTGATCTCAATCACCTAGATGCTTGTCTGACAAGCAACATGCACTTCAGACACATGGATCAATCGCTTTCTTGGGTCCACACAGTAATTTTATCGCTTTCAGTTTGGCTTCCTACTGTATGACCAAGGAGGTCGGGAAACCAGAGGTCAAATGCCGATCTGGTCCGGTCCTCGCCCGTCTGCTTCATTTGTCATGTTGTTCGAGGACACCGGGCCATGATGCATCGGAAGCTCCAACAAATAGCCCTGTTAGAAGTTAAGAGTAATCCCCGGGAAAGTCATCGTCGACATAAACCAGCCGTAACCTCAGGAACCTGTTGGGAGATGTCAATTTCTGAATTGATATATTAACACCCGGCTTACATTCACTTATCGTAAATTTGTATCTTGCATTCAGAATTCCGGTAGTTCGAAAACCCAAGGAAAACCCTAGATAAGCCCATGGTGGATCGTTTGCAGACAACAGCGAATCAAAATTGCATCATCAATATGCTAGCTGGAATAAATTTACAATGTCACGAGAGCACCCAGCTTTAGTTTGCATTAGAATCGTAATTCTCGGTGACATTTTTATGTAATCAGCAAATTCTATTTGCCGTGCCACACCATCAAAGTCAATATTCAAAATGTGGCATCTCTTCGGTTTGTCGAATTTAAATTGCTCAAAATGGCTTTTCGTCTCATCTCTTTGTACTGTTGTTTCAACACTTTATTGCTTTAGCAAAGAGACAATGTATTTGCATATCAAATTTCCAGGATATTTGATTTCTCGCATTTCTGGAGTGCCAGGCAATGTCACACAGAGCTCACCTGTTTGCACAGCTTCACAAGGCCTGTTGCGAAATTTTTCATCCATACATTCACCTGATTTCTACCTCATTGGCCAGGTTAAGCATACCGTCAGTGATTATATGTGCAGTTCACAGGTTTTTGTAAAAATATATTAACAGATTTATGTGATATTCATATCAGCATATCAGCTGCTGTCATATACCAAGTAGGGCATTATGACAAACCCCTAATAAATCTGTTTGTTGTAGGAATCATTCATTTCAGAGTTTGACGTTCAGGAGGTGTTCTTTGCCAGGGGACATAATAAGGGTTGCCATAAAAGCAAGAATTCTTATTTGTGAAAAACAAAATTCACAAGTAACATAGGAAGAGAATCTCTGACAAAATCTTGATGTAGTTAAAAGTATCCATCATACTTCCCTGGAAGTTTTTTGCTGCCGTTTAAGTTCCTCCTATATTGCCTTCCGTAACGAAGGTAAGCTGATCTTGACAGCAGTTATTAGTACATATCATACCGCTAGGATATCAGTACATTATTTGTGCATAAATGAATACTTTGATGGTTTCCTCCAGTTAGGGGAAGTTTTGGGGAGGGGGGAGAGGGGGGAGAGGGGTCAGGGGTCAGGGACACCTCCCACACCCTCTGCCTCCTTTACTTTCGATAACCTGCCTTTGTATATCATTACCGATGCCCCCCATCCTCTTCCTTTCTCTAATTATTCTTTATATGACCTTGACCTTTCAACTTTTAACCTTTCAACGTTTGACCTTTCAATTTCATCACCCGAGGTTACACATATTCCAATTATGCAAGGCTATACTGTTTTAATAATGTTTATTTCATGTTTAATGTCTGATTTTCTCATCATCACATCTATTTGATTCCGAGTGAACCGATCAATGCCAGAAAGGTAACTAAAACATCCGTTCCGATGACTTTCTGAGGATATTGACCCAATCATAACATCCTCTCCCTCTGATAACACCTTGTGCCTAACGAGTTTTCACACCTGTACGGCCAGGTAGACTCCCATTCAGCTCCTACCTACGTTGCTATAATTAAACATTGCATGCAAGTCGAATATCAATCGCAAAGCTACGACAATCCTCATCAAACATTTATACCACAACTATTTTTCTACATTTTCAGTGTCCGATTCCTTTTCAATTCAACACTTAAGTGCTTTGATGGAGTTATCAGAATAACCTGCATCCAGAAATATCATTTTCCTGTTTTTTTCAAAATTTATGTGATTTCATAAACATGTACTATATAGATATGTGTGTATATCACGCAATTCCGTATAATACCTGAGCAGAACACCTGTGGTCGGAATTAAAGCGTCTGTCGTTACCACGTGAGCTAAGTTGATATTTACGACTGTAAAAGTGCGAGCACAGTCCCAAAGAAGCTGTAGGAGTGAGTGAATAGCTACTACAGTTCTCTAACATTACAAATAGCAGACAGAAGGAAAACTGCAAAATCTCCAAAGGGGAATAGAATTTATTCCAGTCTCACAAGTATCTTTCATTGCCTTAGTTAAAGGATTCTGAACACAGTTGATCCTTTTGTAAAACAGTAAAACAGTACAAGGGAACTATATGTATGACATTTGACTTACTGTGGCAATCTTGCTGTCAGCAAGCGACGTCACCACCTAAAGGACATAAGAATTATTGTACAAGCTTGCTATGAAGGTCATGCATGGATCTTTAACTTTGAGGTATACCATACTTTTTTCAAATATGGCCATATGTATACATTAGCTAGACATTCTGCCTTTTATATTTGCTATACATTTGAATTGTCAAGGACTTGTTTTACCGACATTTCAATTAAGAGGAATGAGAGAAAGAGCAAATAATTATGTAAGTGTGGGTTGTGGATATTCTACCCTCGGGTGCAGAGTTTTACTCCAACAACCCAGGTAGAGTATAAATTGGTCTGGGGTGGATGTTGCGGTATCTGTGCTGTAGCATTTAAGTGATGTGACACTATAAATTATGCCGTTGGAAGCACAGTCCCACTACAAACAGAACACAATACATCTCCAGCACACACGCAGGCATACACACATAGGGAGATATTAGCCAGGTGGCATAGGACTAGTAGTTAGCGCCTGATAAGGCAGCTCCTGCGAATTCCTCAAAAATTGTATTGATTAATGTATATGCTAATTGTATAATCTATGTAATGTAAAGCGCTTTAGAGTGGCTTATGTTAGCTATATCAAATGTTGTATATTATTGTTATTATTATTGTTGGGAAAATTATATTTAGTATAGGGGTTGCTGTACCACTATCAGTTATCCTTAACCTCTTTTGCAGCTTAGTTGATACAAATTGTACCAACACTATGCTAATTTTACTGTTCTCTTTACTATTTGTCATTGTGATAAAAGGTGTGTGATAAAAAAAGTATCATCAAATGTGCATGTCTATATAATTAAAAGACATAATTCGACACCATTTTTGTTCTTTTACAACGTCGGCTTTTTCACTCCTGAAAACCCGATGGGACCCTAGCTGGTTCTTGGAAAAAAATAGGCCCGCTGTATCCCTCTGTATAAGAGGAGACTAGTTGTGTTCAATGCAGAATCTAGGGTTTCTTGTTCAGTGGTTTATGCTTGGACGACATTGGACATTGAAAATTGATCTGATGCCTCTATTGCGACAGGTATGATCTAGATATTTTTCTCTAGCTTTTTCGATGATGTATCTCTAGACACCGTCTTCCAACGATCTAAGCTTTGGTGAGGATGTTAAACCCCAAAAAGCCAAACAAATACCCCGAGGGGGAGGCTAACCTTACTTTCAGTTCATATTTCAATATCACTCAAAACTTTCTACACAAGACACCGTATTTGAGTTCTTCAGATAACTGATTCAGCGAACGGCTACATATAGAGTCATATAAAGATTTATAAGACATCAACTCCTAATTAAATAAAAATAGCCTTCGGTCCGACTCCAGAGACCAAGCCAGACCAAACCAAAAAGACTGATACCAATCCAATGAGACCAAGCAAGACACAATTGTATAGCACACCTTCTTATAAGGATCACGATGAACCATGTATCCCTATAGATGAATAGACGAGCACAGCTGTACTGTGTTAAAATAACGCGTTATTATTGCGGAATGTTAATTGTATCAACGTTTGGCGAAATGGCTGATATGGGCCACTCAGATGCGTGACAAAAAAACCGCTCTAGTAAAGCAGACATTTTAACCTGGCAAGTGCTGTTTACTTTATCTAAACAGAAGACAAGGAGGAAACCACCCCTGATTCTGCAGGGGTCCCACATACGTCGCTCAATACGATCATTCAGTGAGATACAGTAGGCCTATTCATATGAACAGAACAGACCCTTAAACCAACCATACCACTACTCAAATATCACCCTTGACCTTTTGGTTATTCAGAAAAGACTATGTTGAAGTTTTAAAAAAAACATATTTGACCCCTGTGACCTCAAATATAGGTGAAGCTCACTGTTTTAGAAGAAACTTAGTAGCACTTCATCCTTGCATGCTACTGACGCAATCTCATCAACCTAGTTTAAAATAATAAAGAAAACAATTTGGTTTTGGTTAGATTTTATTCAACGTCCTATTAACAGCCAAGGTCATTTATGGACGTGCCTCCATGTATGCTGTGGATGTGTGTTTGTGTCCCGGAGACAGGATATGTTGGTATATTTGCCAACTTGAAAGTGAGTTTTAGGCCGGAACAGCGAACTAAAGATACATATTCTTCCATCGGATTTGATAGTTAATTGCCACACACAATAAATATCTAAAAGTATGAGCAACCTCCCATCATTGTACAGTCTAAGATACATGTACATATTAAAATATTATGCTTCTTTGCTTCCGTATGAATACTTGTTTTCCGCGGTTGGTCATCAACCGTAATTAGGTATCTATTTCGCAATACTGACCTACAAAAACATTTTTGTTCTTCCGCGTTGTGTCAGTGTGTTAGGCTGTGTATTACTGATATGACTGAGGACAATCGCCGACACTTGTAACATACCAAGACGTTCACACTTAACTACAGGTAAATGTTCAATATGTTATGTTGTCTGCATCGCCAATGATGCTGATTTTTTAACCTGTCAAAAACAGAAAATTTATAAAATTAGCAAACGTATAACATGTTACTTCTGTTCACTTTGTTCGTTGTCTTGTTGTTCCCCTCGTTATTTGCTCTGTGTATCTGTGTTGTCTAATAAAGTAATGCTAAATCTAAACCCTTTTAGAAATAACTGTGTACAATTATTTATCACTAAACTTGTCTACTAACTACTAACCAATAATAGCTATGCCGGTCGGCCTTCCCAGGGAGAGGTGAGCTGAAATTGAGCAGGCTGATTATTTTCTTAATATGTAAAAAAAAAAAATGTATTCAAAGTACAAGTGTTTTATTTACATTCAGAAAATGTTAAATATAAATTATATGCAAACGTATTAATGATACATAATATAAAGACGGATGTCTAGTTGACACAAGAAGATGCCAAGTCACCCCACAAAATCAGGTTTCACGGAAGACTGGGCTTTAATGTATTAACGATAGTTAGGGTATTTATTCAGAAACAGGAAGTAGATAAATTATTATTATTATCATTACATGCTTAACGGCTCATCAATACAGGAGAGGTCATTAGGACGAACAAATATTCGACAAAAATATATGCAAAAACAAAACCCATCATAAATCGTTGAGTTTCTATCGACTCATTTAAAAAAAGACCAAGAGCTTTCAAATAGTTCAAAACATGTCGAGACAGTTTTTTAAAAAGATAATTTAGATATGAAACGTTATTATAGATTTTTTGTGGAGACGCAATCTTATTATAAGTGTTTTACTGAAAATGTATCTTGACACGCAATGTATTGAGACTGGGCTTCACGTGTTCAATAAATAACAGTGACCAATGTATGAATGACACTGAGATGGAAACGGGTAAGGACAACCTCGTATCGGCGCCTCTCTCTGTAGCTAGGACGTCATTCACCGATTTCAGGTTTAATAAGTTTTATTCGTTGTTAAAGCACTGATTCCAATTAGCGATCATATGAATTTTGTTTTAAATGGTTTAAAATCAGTTAAATCAATTTAAAGGCAACAAATGGTAGCAATAATACTGTTTTCGTTATCTGCCTTTTCATTACTTGGTATTTCCACATGTCCGGGAACCCATTAAAAAATATGAAAAAAAGTCATTATTTCATTTATTCAGAAGAAGTTTAAATACAAATTAACGTATTTAACTCCTGTGACCTTAAATAAAGGTGAAGTTCATGTAATGTAATAAGCTTGACAGCCCTTCTTTCCTGCATGCAACCAACCAAATATGAACCTGGTCCTTTTGATTATTCCGAAGAAGTTGTTTAAAAGTCTTTTTAAGACAAAAAGCCCCTCTGAGGCCTACGGTTTAGTTGAAGGTCATTCTTTTGAACAGACTTGGTAGACTTTCATCCCTGCATGTTACAGATGCAATATCATTAACCTAGCTAAAATAAACAACACGAAAGAGAGTTTAGGCCAGGACAGCGTCCTAGTTCTGTGTCATTACTGAACAACCTCTTATCATTGTACAGGTCTGATGTATAAATGGACATATGGAAAATATAAAGCTTCTTTCCTTCCGTATGAATACTAGTTCGGCTCGTCATCAACCATATAAGGTACCTTTTTATTTTTGCAATACTGAGCTATAATACATTTTTGTTCTTCCGCGTTGTGTCAGTATGTTAGGCTGTGTATTGTTGATATGACTGGAGAAAACACTTGTGACATACAAAGACATTCACACTTAACTTCGGGTAAGAGTTCAAATATATTATGCTGTCTGCATCTGGAATTATGATGTTTTAACCTGCCAATAACATAACATTTTTAAAATTAGCAAAAGTATTTGACTTTCACTTCTGATCTATTTATATTTTGTCTTCCCCTTGTAATCCCCCCTCTCCTCTGATGGGCCGCGGTGGCCAATTTGATAAGGCGTCTGGCGTTCTGCTACCACTAGCCCTCCATGACTGGGTCGCGGGTTCTTGACCTACGTGGGGCAGTCGCCAGGTACTGGCCGTAGGTGGTGGTTTTTCTCCAGGAATACCGGCTTAAGACACCACCAAAACCTGGCTCGCCCTTAAATTACCATAGCTGTTACTAGAACCTAAAACACAAACAAACCAAATCCCTGTGTATGTGTTGTCTCAGAATGTAATGCTACATCTTAATCCCTCAAGGAATAATTTTGTTTACAAAATTTTGATGATGAGCAAATGTGTATGCTACATAAGGAACTACTCTCCAATATTAGCCATGCCGATCGGCCTTCAAAGGGCCAGATGAGCGTAAAATGATCTGGGTTTTCATAATACACCAATTATTTACACAATTGCTTACAAAAACGATTAGTTGATATATGATTTTTTAATTTAATTTCAGCTGATTAGACACGAGTTAAATTAGAAAGGTTGTTTAAAAGGTTTTTTTTATTTACATTTATTAGTATAAGAAGTACAAGAGCTTCATGTAGATTCGGAACAATGTAATATATATATTATATACAAACTTATTAATAATACATAAAGACGGAATTCAAGTTGGCACAAGAAGATACCATGTTCTTCCACAGAATCAGGTGTCACAGAAGACTGGGCTTTACTGTAAACACAATAGTAAGGACATCAATTCAGAAAGAGGAAGTAGATAAAATATGGGAAATCCATGATATTATATACATGACTACTACCTGTTATGCGTATCATACAAAATATAGAGTTTGTAATCATAATACAGGATACAAAGAAAGTTTTAGTGTTTTGTCAAGTTACTAGATGTGGTCATATCAAATTATGGTTTTAAAAACAGATTTGTCGTGTACATACAATCAGTTTATGAGGGGAATGAGATTTAATACAACACTTTTTTGTGCCATGACAAATGTGTTTTTCTTTAACGGCTGTACTATAGGTATTTAGCGTTGTATCAAGCCGTTTTATCCGAATGTGGTCATATTCATTTGTATACTTTTTTATTTTTACTTTATTTCTTTTGAATGGTATTTCTGTTTTATCCATGATTTGAGCTTCCTGTTGTCTTTTTTTTGGTCTTTTTAAAAAATGATTACGACTTATACAACCCAGGGGTTTGGTTTTATTAGCTCACCTGGCCCGAAGGGCCAGGTGAGCTTATAGTGCCGTACTGCGGCGTCCGTCGTCCGTCGTCCTGCGTCCGTCCGTCAACTTTTTCTTTTGAATGACTTTCTTCTGAAGAACTGTAGAACCTAGGGTCATGATATTTGGCCAGTAGGTACCTGGGATGGAGTGCTATAAAGTTTCCTCATTAAAATGACCTTGAC
>JAUMHH010196379.1:2598-13706 GCA_032359455.1 Chlamys rubida | reverse complement strand
CTGAAACATTTCTCATCATTATTTGAAAACGAATCATCTTGCATGTGACTTTATTACAGACAAAGTTGCGTTTGTATTTTAGAAGAATATGTGACAAAATTTACCAGTTTGTAACAGTAAAATATCACCTACAATAATAGGGGTTAATGGGGTTAACCACCTTAAAGTAATGTCGCCATTGTTTTGATTTTTAATTCGTCCTCTGAACAAGTTCAGGATTTCACTTTTTTTACTATGTCCTTCTCGGTATATTGCCAACCCCTTCAATGCGGATATGAAGCACAATGAGTTCCCTGTCGTTTATGTTGATTCTGTTTTTTTCAGAGCATTTGTCACCTTACAAGTGGTTGAGAGGTGGAGTAGAATTGACAGACTCCATACCTAAAACAGCCAGTGGAAAAATCCTTAGGCGTCAACTTAAAAAATAACGACTTTTTTAATCATGAACTATATATTCTAGTCCTTTTCAGACGTATCCATAAATGAAACGTATTCTAGTCCTTTTCAGACGTATGTTTCTTTCTCTGATATGCAGTTTCACTCCAGCAAAAATTTTAAAGTATGTTTTAAACTTGTTTACTTTAGACTAAAAACATTGGTTTACAAGGATACATGCGGTAATAAGACTTTATAAGGTAATGTAAAGTAAGAAGAAATACATCTCAAACAAAAGTAGGTACATCTTGTACGCTAGCGTATAGTTATAATTTCTATATTAAGTTTATGATCTCAACTTGCATGTTTGTACATATCTTGTGTGAGCTTGTGTATGAGCTGGAAGTGGAGGTTGAGAATGTAAGCTTCAGTTTAAGTGTTCAGTGTAAGCTTCAGTTTAAGTGTTCATACGTCATATGTATATTCATTTAATTAAAATGATTTGTTGCTCTGTGTTGTGACGTCAGTAGGCCACGTGATTTGGTGTCACCATCCCACCATACCGTATTTATCTGAATTAATACCCAGATCGTTTGTAAACATTTCGGAGCACTAGTAAGATGTTTTTTTTATGTCAATTGTTTAAATAAATGCAATAAAAATGTTTGAAACGTTTAAAAATGTAATATTGTTTAGTTGAGTAGGTTTTAAGGGAGAATAGTTGGCTTTTGAAGATTTTCCAAATGACCAATTAGGTTAGTCCGATTTCTTGAGTGTTCACAGCTTGTAGGGGAAATTTAGAAATAACGGAAAAAGGGTTAAACATTCAATCGTTTTGAGACATTTCAGGGTATCTGGACAACGAGATGATATTTGGATTATGACTTGATAAACAACAATGGGTTTCAGTGTTCACCACGACTAGACATGCTCGTACGTTAAAGATATTTGTTTTTGTTTACATTTTATCAGAGGTATTATAACGGTTGTCAAGTATTTGGTGAATAAAATGATTAACCATTTTGAAAACGTAAGATCGCCTCTGGTTCTTTGTTTGTTTTGTTCTAGTTGTTACCATTTCTACTTTGACCTCTGAAAATTAGCTTTTGCATATTTTAGATGTTCTACTATGATTATAAAAAAATACACCAAACAATGATGATGCACATTTACAAGATCTTCTCTGCAAACTCCATACTTTAACCTCGTTTCTATATATTTTGTGAGGAATGGCAGACTACATAAATCATGCAGGCATCCTCCTCTTCCTAGATTAACTGGATGTTATCGTGATGGGATAGAATATTTCGTCTGTTCAAGTTTGATCACTATAATATGACTCGATAAATAAATAAATAAAGCAGAAACTTTACCAAGTAAGTATATACCCACAATGTGGGCGACACAAAATGGAGATGGAACCATGAAAGAAAGTGCAACTAACCGATACTATACAAAAAGAAAATCAGTCTTTTTTTAGAGTGGAATATCAGACAATAGTTCATACCTGGCGAGCGTAGAGAACATGATACAGTATTGAACGTCAGTTTGTAGATACATGTAATATGAAATGAACGCCGATATGCATCGGTAGTTTAGATAGGAAAAGATGAAATTGCAATTTTGTAATTCGTATTGAGAAGACATTTCATTTCTCTCAAAGAACTGTTAAGCTTCACAACTCAGAACCCATGGAAGGAAGCTGACGGATGTGTGAAAGCAAAATCACTTTGGATTTTTTTTCGAGATTTATCTCCATGTGTAGAACGGGGACCAAATAGTATTTGCATACCATGAAATCGTGTTAAACGTATGACAAACCGTTCAGAGAGACAAGATGCATTTACTACTATCTCTCAGGAGGAAGTTGAGAGTTAGGCAAGTACAGAACATGTCTAGCAGTACTAGTTTCTAAAGAATAACAGGGTGGTAGGCACCTGTCGCGGGCTCTTCAGGAAACAAGTAGTTCAATCCATATCGGGTGTGAATGCGTTGATATCTCCAATAAATACAAAATTAAGGCACCTTTTCAGATCGGTAATTTGAACTGGAGGTTAAGAAATGGTTCAGTAATTTCCAAACACGTCACTTTTACCTAGTTTGTAAATTGAGGAAACTCTAGTTAGTTTATATTGGTCGGGGGACTTTTCCTGTAGAAATGCATAGCAAAGGAACGATGACGATTGCTCTATGTCAGATGTATACTAACTTAATTATTCTAAAGCCAATTCCGTCAGGTCCCATTGCTTTTGACGTATCTCAATCTTTGATGTTTTATTTCTTCTTCACTTGTTGTATTGGGACCCAATGGGTGATAAACGACATGGAGATTTTTCACATGAAACATAACTTTTCATTTTTTTAGTACTCCTCATCAAAATAAACTCTTGTCAGAACATTTACGATACATTGGTAAACTGTCAGTTAAACTTTACTAAACACCATGTGTTTTTGGCCTAACGCTAAACCAGTCAATATCGACAGAGTACATGTTTGACTTAATTCTACAACCATAAGGCTATATAAAGGACCTCCATCATCCAACTGTTATAAATGTAGTTCTGACGATATTTTTAAGTCATATGAAAGATTTTCAATCAATTTGTCAATAAATGAATAAAATAAAACTAAAACATATGTCATAGTTGTTTTAATAATAAATATTCAAACGCTATAGATACATGTGTTTATCATCCAGTGATCATCAACGTAAGGAAAATCAACATGTTCAACACCAGTGTGAGTAAATTAACAACCAGTGTCCAAAAATAACATAAAACAGCGGGTACACTATACACGATCATTTGTAGTATTGGTATGTAAAAATAAACGTTGAGGTAGGCGCCCTCGCCCCAATCACTATCTTATAATCTATTTTTTACACTTGAAGGAAATCCCCCCCCCCTTTATGCTCCACATAAATACGAGTGTTTCATTGTCTTTTGTACAAATGTAAAAGATATTGGGAATACCGTAAAAGTACATTTTTTAGTGGACTCGGATTTCAGCGTATTATTGAATTTTAACAGGTAAGTACATCAATGAATTGGCGCACTCGCAATACAAGTAATAATAAACTATATACAGGGACTGAAATTAGCGCAATCATAAAATCACGAAAAACCCTAGAAATCAGAATACTGATGATTAGGTAATGCTAACATTTTTATAACATTTTGGAACCTGCAGTAAAAATACTAATGTTTTAACAACGATACACCAAATATGAAGCTTGCATTACATTAACTATATGTCAGCCAGTTTATACTGCACTAAGCTATAAAATATATACCGGTATGGTGCCATGGATTTCATTTCTTACTAAAGGGGAATAATATTTTCTAAACAATACACTTCCTACATTCATTACAGAATTGTGTCAGCTAAATAACTTTTGTGTTGAATAAACCGATACTTAGTATTATTGGTTCAACACTGAGTTAAAATAATACAAAAAAGCACCATCAGTAGAAATATAGTCCTATAAAATCTGCAAAATAAACAGTAAAATAATGTTTAAGCATATTTTCCATACTTCAAATACAGAATAACGAGCGACAGGAAAGAGGCTGGAATTCGGGATTCAGGGAATGTACAAACATAAAACAAGACATGTGGATTAATGGGAGATGGATAAACAATAAAGAAATAAAAGTAATAAATCTTGCCCAAAACTGAAGACCGTTTACCTCTAATTCTATTTCAGCCTAAGGACAATTCCAGTGATAATTGACTAACCCCAGACCTCTATAATAAATCACATCTATAGATGGTTGGGTTTTCTGCCTCTTAATTCAATGCAAAAATTATAAATTTAATTCTATGAGTGGTACCCTTAACGAAACCTGAAGGCCTTGGGTGGTACAGATTTTTACTGGAATAGCCCTAATACGGGTCTCTTATCTCTGGCTCTATTTTACATTTCTTTAAATTATAAGCATTGATTTTCCTGCAATCCTCAAAAAGACTTTTTTCTGAATATTTTTATTCGTATTTTTGTTTTCAGATGATCACATTTTTAATTTCAAACTAAGCAGTTTCATCTCCGAATTTGAAAAATATGATACTAGTGAAAATAAAGAGTAAATGAATGATATCAAGCAAAGGTTTGAAAACCCATATAACATCTATCAGTATTTATTGTTAAGGACTCTTTGAGGTCACTCTTGCATATAGCAATGCAAGTTTTAAGTATATGCAAACCTACTTATGATAAGGTATGAAAAACAGTGAATATGAACATAGTTCCTAATGCATTCCTTAAATATTTTAACTCAAAATATAAATTTATCAATCAATATTTCATATACCCTGTATAAAGAAATATATTCAGTTATATAAAACATAGTAAATTCCTTATACTTAAAGCCTCCGATTACAAAAGGAAATAAGGGTTATGTTTTGGCCAAGACAACATAAGTTTAATGATTTCATCTCTGCACATACCAGTGACTGTTTGGGTTAAATATTTTGAAAACTTTTCCTTTTCCAGTGATTATTATACATTTTTATGGATTCCAATGTTCCATCTTTTCTGTAGGTCCTGCGGCAGGTCTGACTACTTTTCTAAATGTTTTAAACTTGTCAACTGTAGCCCTAAATATAGCTACATGGGTGGTCGGGTGGCTCAGTGGATAACACTCTCGCCTTTCACCAAGGCAGTTAGGGTTTGATTCCCAAACCAGATGTGAAAAGGTAGGAAGTAACCTGCCTGACCACGTGGGTTTCCCCGTGGACACCAATTTCCTCCCACGATAGGACCCCCACGTGCTAACATCTGGGCCAATAACAGTGATTAATATAAGTTGAAATAACTTGTTTCATGATGGTTGTAAAAGAAATAAAGTTCATACTTAAATATATCTACAGGCATGTCACCTGTTGCCTGTATTGAATGATACACAAAAGACAAGCTAAATCTGATAAGAAATATGCTGGATTATAATTTCCTTTCCAGTATTTAAAACTTATAAAATTATGAATAGTTTGCATGAAAAAGTGCAGGTAAAACAACATATATCATCACCTGACTACACATAATCAAACATCAACAAAACGTTAAAATACCGTCAACAATCGCAAAGCTACACGCATAATAAGAAAGACAAGTAATACCCATATACATTTGTTACATATAATGGAAAGATCCTTACATAAAAATTATAATCAACAATATTACTGTCACCAGGGAACTATTAAAATTGTTATTGAGATTATAATAAAATCAATTAGTAAACATATAAACAGATATGATGTTTGTATGGATCCTGGAAATTCATATTTTGTGCTTATATTATAATCAGGAAGTTATTAATATTGACAATTACAGATAAATATATATTAATTTGTTAAACTGTACATGTATATCCAAAAATAAGGATTTTGGAAACTGCTGAAATTTGCCCTTTGTCACTAGTAAAAAAACCTCATCATATCAGGAATAATGTTAGATTGATTACAAATGTAGTTTATATAATATTTATCGTTTTGGTTTACAGTTTTATCTTTCTGTTTTGTGAATTTTGGCGTCGGATTATTAATGATGCATTTAATAATATAATACCTCAGATACATTTATATAGACCTGTAATTTTCTTTTTGAATGTCTTGAAGTGTAATGAAGGAATTAACAAGTAGCCCCACCCCTGATTTCAGAAATAAAGCATTTATAAATCTGAAACCACCAAATTGCTTCTTATCTACAGTAACCTCCTCTGAATTTCGTTTTACATAATTAAAAACTTAAAAAAAAAAAACCTTTAATAAAGCACATTTGGGCCAGGACACTTCTGTTAACTAAGTAGTTCAGTCGGGTAGAGCTATTCCGTCTTTGCGTATTGCAGAGTTATCTTCTCTTGTGAGCAGGTATTGATTGTTACGTCATTGGTTTGTGTGAGAAAATTACGTCGTTTTCTCAAGAATTGATGACGTTAGTCTCACAAACAAATGACGTAAAAATCAATACCTGCTCACAAGAGCAGATAACTCTGCAATACGCAAAGACGGAATAGTATATAAATCTGAAGTCTGAGGTTAAATCCCGGTGCAGCCCTACAGATTTTTAACCCTTATTTATTTCATTTTTATTATTTTCTCATAAAAGACCTGCAGGTTATATTTTTCTTTTTAAAAATGATTTATTAAAGCTAAAGCCATGCCAGAAAAAAGTGTACGAAGCGTAGCTACAGTTTTTGGAAGTGGTAAGAGGATCCTTAAATAGGTTAAGAAGCTATCTGTGAAGAATATACTTTTAAGCAGAATAGTACTGACACGTTTTCCCATCCAGTAACAAAAACTCCGATACAATTGTCTGATTATGGAACTAAAAAATCTTCTATGTTATATTCCAATATTGGAAAATTTAATGATACTCCAAAGTATGCACAGCTGGACCGGTTGGACCAGAGATGTTCGTTAATGAAATAAGGTCGGACCTAGTAATCTGATGCTACTTTCAGGCGAGCCTTGACAAAGACTTGCAAGGCCCGCATAAACATTTGCAGATCTGCCAGGATTTATACCCGAAAATGTTACATTTAAAAACAGACAAACCAGTTGTTCCACATAAACGAACAGGCCCCATGTGTGTGTGATGTGTTTTATATTGGTGTGGTGTATATTTTTGGGGAATCGTATGGTAAAAATACCAGTAATGTATTCAGTTCAGCATGAACATTGTAAAAAAGCTTGATGACTAGAAATATAAAATGCTCTCTAGAGTGGCAGATACAATAAACTGTATGCAAAAGTTTCAATGTGCAGAAATCATAAGTAAAATGGAAGTTTTCTTTTCAAAATTTCTAAAAGCTGCAATGTAAAAATTTGTGTCAAAATTATTATAAGCTGCACTTTGCAAACTTCTGACAATCTGGAAAAGCTGCAATCTAAAACTTCGTCTTGTCTCGGTTTCTAAAATGTTCTAATCTAAAAAATATTCTGGTCTCCATTTAAGAAAATTATGAGTAAGTTCATAAATTGACAGAAAAAAATACACTAACAATCAAACATAATATCTTTAATACCTGGTAAATACATGGCAATTAAACAGACAAACTAATTTTGAAGCATCCTCTAATCTATAGAGTTAAGATGACTCGTGTAAAAACAAAATGCCAACATGATAATTTTCAATTTGAAATGGCATAAAGGACCTGTATTACTCAACACCACTTCGGTTATTTTTAATTGACTTCTGACAATAAAGACAATATCATTATGGCAAAGCAACAGGTAAGTTAGTTACTGTATAACGCTTTAAATTCGCGGGGTCAATATTTAGCGGCTTCGTATTCAGTGGTCACTTATATGTAAGTGTTATTTTTACATGGACTGCCCAGTTGTCCGGTGATAATCTGATTTGAGTTCATTTAAGCTTGCATAAAAGCGCTGGGTTATAAAAAATTTCAACATATTGTGATAAGGTCCGTAAAAGTGGTCAACATTTTGGATCATTTCGCTGGTGTTTAGAATCCGCAGATATTAGTCAAAACGCGAAATTAAACCCCCGCAAAATATAACCGCTATACAGTATTTCACCTGATACGTAAATGGGTGAGTGTTATATTGAGATATATCAAATTGACAGTAATACAAGTGGGTTTGACCCGGCTCATTTCGGACATGTCATCTGCGAATATCGCACGGGAAGTCGCTTTATCATTTATATGTCAACATATATGAACGATGTATTTATATACATATAATGGATAGATATGAGAGGTTTTCCGTTATATTACCTGATTACAAATTTTGCAGTAAAATGCAGATATTAATCCTCTAAAGTGTATTGAACATTTGGCTACTAATAAGGGAAGCTAGAGTTCTGACATTTGTCTTTCTTTGTGAAATGAACAAAGCATTTTTTAAAAACCTTTCAAACGTAAGAACTATTAATAAATTGAAGGTGTAAAAAACAATTAGACACATTACCAAAGAAGGCATATATTTTGTAAACAAATCAAATCAATTTTACTTATCTATTATATTTCGACTATTGCTTTAATAAATCAAGCAACACTAGCAAAGCTCATCTCTAAAAAGAATACATGCTTTTAGTACAAGGACTGCTCCTGATTCCACTACCAAACACATATCTCTTACACCACTTACCTGTGCTGCAGGAGGTATATCAGGGTTGGATATCAGTATGTAGCAGCAGGCTAGTTTCGATATCTTAGTCTGATTGGCTGAACCGTTGTCAAGCATGGTCCAGATGGACAACATGAATGTGCCCTCGCCAGGAACGGCGACGTCTACGTCAACACAGCCTCTTTTCCTGTCTACGGTACTTCTAACGTCAGCGTTGAACTCTTTGACTCCCTTTTCCTCTGTCCGCGCAAGCGTGCTAGTCACCTCGACTGTCTCGACTGTGTCTTTTTCAAGCACAAACGATACTGTGAAAACAGTGCTGTGTCCGACAGAGTAAAATCCGTTAGAATGAGATGGAAACAATAACCCCCCGTCCTTAGCAGCTAATCCTGGACCGAACCCGACTTCCTTCGGATCAGCAGGAAGTATGCTACACTTGTCAAATCGCTTTTCACAGTGTAGTCGAAATTTGACTATTGGTCCGAAGTCATCGCCATTAACACTAGTATATATTGTTACCTTGTACACTCCCTCAATAGGCAAAGTCATCTGGAACATCCATTTCTCCTTGTGTTTGATCATTGCCACAAGCTTTTGGAGGTTGTCGTGGATTATCATCTTCTGAGTCTTTACATTGTGTTTCCCAGTACAGGTAACTAGTGCTATATCATACCAAAGATAGATATCATCGGCAAGCTCCTCCTGCGACAAAATGTCTATTCTTACCCTACCTTCTTCTGAATCCAAATTGTACGAATTTTTGGAAACAAGTGTTAAACCTAGTTCAAAGAATTCTGACTTGAAGAGAGGAAGATCCACGTATTCTTCTTTTTGTAATGCCCGCTTTAACAGTTGCCATTTGGGTTCGTTCGGATAAAACCAGTTGATGCTTTGCTTTGGATTCATCAAAAAGTAAAAGTAGTTGAAAACAGGTCCCTCTCCATCGTCCTTCATAGTTTCTTTATTTGTTGGTTCCGATGAAAGCCACGTATGTTTCCGTCTTGTACATACAAAATACGGCATTATCAATTGCCATCTACCATCAAGGTAGACGGCGATCCATGACGTTTCAGGGAGATCTATGCCCTTGTCTGGTTCGTAACTTATCGGTTTGAATACGCCTGATATTTCAACCGACTTAATGCCAGCCTTTTCATACAGAATCGACAGAAAGCGCGAGTATTCAAACTGTGTGTTGTTACTTAACCGTACGATGCCTTTTTCGGGGGTTTCATAATCAGCAGGGCCAGACAAGGGTGACGTCATATCCTGTCTACTCAACCATATCATGATCACACGTGTTTTTATTAAATCAGGTTGGTTCATAAACTCGATACCTTTGAATAAGTAGTCGGTTAGGTGTTTGTAGCTGTCATTCAAAGTTGTAGGTGCCTTAAAAACAAAATAGATATCATTCTGAATTAAGGCAAACTTGTCCCGTTTGAACGTTTTACTTTATACATATAGACGAACAATGAACGTATAAAACGTGTCGCAAGATTTCAAAACTGACTTGTTCCTTTGTCGGAAGCTTGACAAAGGGACAAAACAATCTTGAAACTTTGCTACTTTAAAACGCCTATTGTTTGTTTGTTACAAAATAAAACTTTCATTTAACATATTTTAAACTGTTGAATGTTATCGAAAATATCAACGTTTGGATTGACTAATGAAGTGGAAAAAAACTAGTTATTTATAAATGAATGAACTTGACTATCAAGCTCACAGTGTATGGTAAAAGTAGTTAAGAAATGTAATTGTATAGACATAATATACCTGTCTACCATGATAACAACGTTATTGTTTATTTAATCGTGGCTATGAATAGGGTTAATTATTGAATGATGTATTCAGTGAGTAAATTATTTAAATGGTCCAGTACTAAAGTACAGCATATTCAAGCTCGCGGTACTATAGATATGTACTATGCAGTAACGCCAATGTTCAATGCAAAATTAAATTTTTACTAATCATTCCTCTTTCAATGACACTATGGTTAACATAAACGAACAAATTTGATCGCTATCAGAAGAATATGTCAAACAGCAGATAAAAGAGAACGCGTATTGACTCAGTCAAGCTTTACAAAACTATATTTACATGTTGAAATAACTTGTTTTTCGAATTGCCTGTTTTTTTTCTAGATTATTCAAATTTTAAGATTATTATGTTCTTACTAAATAAGTAAACTTGTCAACACAATATTTAAATCGTACGGCTACCCTTAATTTGAAATAACTATACCGCTTTATACGGTACAGACATATGTTAAGAAGTATAACTATACCGCTTTATACGGTACAGACATATGTTAAGAAGTATAACTATACCGCTTTATACGATACAGACATAGGTTAAGAAGTATAACTATACCGCTTTATACGATACAGACATATGTTAAGAAGTATAACTATACCGCTTTATACGATACAGACATATGTTAAGAAGTATAACTATACCGCTTTATACGATACAGACATATGTTAAGAAGTATAACTATACCGCTTTATACGGTACAGACATATGTTAAGAAGTATAACTATACCGCTTTATACGATACAGACATAGGTTAAGAAGTATAACTATACCGCTTTATACGATACAGACATATGTTAAGAAGTATAACTATACCGCTTTATACGATA
>JAUMHH010196368.1:0-13708 GCA_032359455.1 Chlamys rubida | reverse complement strand
TAAATAACGAAAAGACGAAAACCCGCCAAAGCGAAATAACGAAATAACGCCAAACCGAAGTGAAAATAACGCCAAAGATCAGCAAAAGTCAAAATACTTACGTTGCACATAACATATTAACACCATCAAAACAAATTGGCAAGCAAATTAAAAAGAAGAATCAACTCGGCTGGTGTCATGGAATTTAATAGAATGTCCCATTTGCTACTCCTTTGGTAAATCAAATGGGCCATGTGTCGATGTTTAGTTTATTTGTGTTTTAATTTTTGTACGTCCTATACAAAACCATGGTCATTTAAGGACGTGGTTTAGGGGTGAAAGAGTACCGGAGAACCCAGAGAAAAACTACCGACCTGTTGCCAGTATATGGCGACTGCCCCACGTAGACCTCGAACCTCGGACGGAGGGCTAGTGATAATGGATGGTCAGTATTTGAAGATCTATTAATTTCCACATCTTAATCGTACGTAAATTGTATATACTATTGTGTATTTCTAAGGTTTTAATCGTTTATCATGGGCTCCACAGACTACAGTACTGACAGTAGTGAGGTCGATCCATTCACTGCCTTCGGCGGGCACTAACAGAGGGCTATTGTTGTGTTTAGTTCTCATGTTGTGTTTTAACAGTGTTCTGATAGAAGCAAATACGTTGTTTTCTGTGTGTGTTACGTGATTAAGGGTTATTCCAAAAATTGGAAAGCTTATATTATCAGTCTCTTCACTGACACGAGTATTTCCTTGGCACAATTACTTAAAACCTAACTGGATTTGACTCGTGTCTCTAAACATAATGAGCATAAGATCGTGAACGATTATACATGTAATAGATTATATTGCCGCCGTTCTCAAAAACTGCGGAAACCAGTTTGTAATGTTCTGGGCAGTTCCAGTACATGTTTATCTGTTTAGGAGAGTGAAGTCGATATGTGCTAACTGTAAATCACAGAAGGTCAATCACTACGACAGTTTCAGCAAATGTGTCTCAATTATAAAGAGTGTTTGCATTTCATCATCCCGAACGTTTAATTGAATTTCCAATTTTCTAAATGAAAAAAGAATGGTAAATATATGGTTTATTTCAATCATGTATAGAACCTCTGCACTATTCAAACGTTATCTGAGAACTGCAGATTCGATTAAAAAAAGAAGACATTTACAGTTGGTTTTATCTGAAATGGGAAAATAAAGTCCGCTTGAAATTGAATTGAAACTAAATGTAAATAAGATCATTACCCTCACACAGTCAAGAGCGAACAGAGACGTTGTCTCGAACTGACATTGTGACTGAATGGTTCTGTGTGTAACGTGTGATTTCTGGTATCGAGTACACTGTATTTACATTGTCATAGTTAGTTCCGCTATGAGCATTACCAAAAGAAATTACGTTCACAAGACAATGAACACAATTATGTCAATGTTATTTTGAAGTTTCTCTTCCCGCCTCGAATGATGTCAGACAACCGTTAGAAGACAAAATGTTGGTGACGGTAGGCTTTTCTATTAATATCGTTAGCACTGACAATACACAATGTAATATCGTAAATATAAGTGAATGGCTATATGAAGATAAAGTTAAGAATGTATAATTCAAAATGTAAATACAAGGATTGAACGGCGTTTTTCAATGCTCATCCCGATATGATCGCAAGTGGTACGTTTTTGTACATGTTGGTTGCGATAGTATGGAGTTGGAATATGTATGTTACCGATTAACGTTCATACCGGCATGAACATTAAACAGTCCGTATGTCCTAATACACATTTACATTGTTGGTCTTGCGTACGTCGGTTTTCCCGATTCCGGTGCTTTGAGCTGGTAGTTTAGGGCATTCTGGGATGCAAGAGTGGATTAAAAATGTTCAACATCGGGAGTTTTGATTTGGCTGTTCTAGCAAAGGAGCACATTTTTTTTTTTTTTAAATAAATTATATTCTCTTGTTTGATGAATATTTGGCTATTTTGAGTAGGGATAGTTGGATTCCTACATAGGTGTAAGTGGATTCGGGTCATCTGGGTTGGAACAGTGTAGGTGAATGTTCAGGGACTATGATGTTATGGTGGGAAAATAGTTGCGTGCATTGGGAGGGGGGCCCGGTACCTGCTGGCTGGATGCTGTGACCACATACATTGTACATTGTATAGTAGTCTTGATCAATAAAAGAGAGCAGATTCAAATGTGCAAGAATAGAAAACAAAATTGACTACTGGTTCGATGGGAGAGGTTTTCGGCGCCCACGGTTTACACTGTGGGATTGAACTTTGATATCCTGGGTCAGAGAGGTGGGAGTAAACACGGCTACAATGTAACCTATCAATGAAATCGACTCCAGCAAGGTTCCAGTGCTGTCATAATCTTATAATAACTAATGTAATGAAAACTGCGGTAGAGTTCAACGTGTGAGAATATCAATGTAATGAACGAAAAAACACTTTCGGGAATACAAACGTCGGAAATTCACCTGAACCTTGCACGCATGTATCTGAGCTGTTTTCCATCTGATGGCGAGGTGTTACTTCCATATGTTGTAAAGCACATCATATCAACAAAGTCTCGTATTAGCTAGCAGCATCTCCTCATGAAAAATGAACATTTATCGTAAAAAGCTTTTTACACCTATTGGCGTGGGTCTCATTCCTCTATAAACTGTCCTCTACTTACTGATGTGATATCAATGATTAAACATATCATGTAAACATCTCTTTGTAAACAAAGGATACTGGAGACAATCATCACGATAAATAAGTCCTAAATAATAATATCGTGATCAACGGAAATCATTTCGATAAGCAGTTCACCCCGAATGCCAGTAACACGACTCTGTTTTTATCTGAAGTGTAAGGAATGGGAATTCATTGTGAAAAATATAAACTAATTTTACATAAAATAATTTGAGGTTAAGTTTTGATAACGAGGAGTCGTAACATACTTAAAAACTTTGTTCTCTGACCTCTAGGGCAATTACGGTCAGTTCTTTATCCCCTACGCCGAGCTGCTGTCAGTTTTCAACCCTTACTCCAGACTGTGGTCAGTTTTATACACCCTACTCCAGACTGTGGTCAGTTTTTTACACCCTACTCCGGACTGTGGTCAGTTTTCTACACCCTACTCCTGGTTGTTGTCATTTTTCTACCCCAACATCAAACTGTGGTCAGTTGTATTACCTCCTTTCCCAGACTGTGGTCAGTTTTTACATCCTACTCCGGACTGTAGTCAATTTCAACACCTTACTCCTGATTGTGGTCAGTTTTCTACCCCTACTCCAGACTGTGGTCAATTCGCCATCCTTTATCCAAACTGTATTCTGTTTCTCCCCTTGTACTCCTGACTGTGGTCAGTTTTATACACCCTACTACATCCTTAATCCAAACTGTAGTCAGTTGCTCCCCTACTCCTAATAATGGTCAGTTTTCTACACCCTACTCCTACTTTCTACCCCGATATCAAACTGGTTTGTTGTACAACGTACCCCCTTCTCCGGACTGTTGTCAGTTCTCTACCCTTACTTCGGACTATGGTCAGTTCTCTACCCTTACTTCGGACTATGGTCAGTTCTCTACCCTTACTTCGGACTATGGTCAGTTCTCTATCTCTCACCCCGGACTGTTTTAGTTCCTACCCGGACAGTGTTTACAGTATTTACAGTACGGATAGAGCCCTAGAGTGATTACTAGGCGTTATAGTGTGTATTTCTGCATATTTGTATGTGACTAATCGAATATCTACAGGCGATTACATATCTGATGTTGAATTAGTATTTTTCTTTGCTTCTTATTCAAATACAGCATTATGCTAGGGCGGAACGTAAGTATAGGCCGCGTTAAAACTCGCCTGTTACAGTGTTATACAGAGAAATCATTGTGGGAATTGCTCTCTATTAGTGTGTTTTAATTGCTGCCAAGCATATAACGTCTATAGATTATTGAATCTGATGCTGCACATCTTGTACATGCAGTTATAACAGAATGTACCAATTATAAATCGTTTCTTCAGAAGGCGTAATGAAATGATGAAATGCTCGATCGTGTTCAAGAGGATTGATTTACATGTATCTGAGAATTTGAAAACCTGTTACATGTTTAGAGAATTTAGACGGAATGTTAAAAGTGTAAGTTGAACTCTCGTTATCGGCTGTACAAAGCTATCACGATGTAATTTGGGTGATTAGCGAGGTTCTCCTCGACAACAAGTGCGCGAGACAAGGCGCGTGACAAGTATCACGTGACACTTTACAGATATAGGTTACAGTAACATGTTTATAGGATTACCAATTAACCAGTCGTTCACACATTTCGTTTTTGTTACCAAGGTTACAAGTGGTAAATTTAACAGGGTTCCTATACATTTGCCATTAACATATCAATCTACACGCACTGTGAGAACCCATACAAATCTCGACATGAAGAGGTTCTTATACCGGAAGCACATTTTTTCATTACGAAGGAATTATTCCGGAAACGTATACCACTAGTTACACACTGAATGCCGAGTATGATTACATTATATCCCGAAGAATCACTACTTGGTTCGTTTTCATGGCCGTCACGTGTTTATCGATGCTCTGTAGGGCCTGTCAGCTCATTAAGTATGACATTACCTCCGAGATAAAGCGTATAATCTAAACACAATAGCTTTAAAAAAAAACATCAATTCCTTTAATGGTATGTTTCTTAAGTTCACCTATTTCCCTCGGCTTTTGACACTGTGTAACATTTTCCGATTTAAACTTACTGATTACTATTTTATCAGTTTACAAACTAAACGATAATTTGCTTATCGGTGAAATCGTATGTATATCAAATAGGCGTATTGTCAACAAATATCTCAGGGGGACCCGAATATATTTCTAATTATATTTTATACTTGCGAAACTCGTATAAACCTTTAATTACCTAGTTCGGCAAAGGTTAAAAAACATTCGACTAATTATTCTAAATACAGCTCAACGCGTTTATAATGGCAGTAAAGCTCATCCAGATTTGATATTTTATGATGTCGTTGTCTATCAGGACAAAGACTTGTTGACACTATTAACGGAAGGCTTCAATAGGCGATGTATGCTTCTAATCAAATTGTATTCAAATGCAATCAATTCATTTGAAATGAAATGAACTACTATTACAGATACGATGTACCGTATGTGGGCCGGAAACGCTTACCTCTTCTGAAGTACCTGGTTTTGTCTGCGTGTATTTTGAGGGATATGACTTATTTCTATTAAGATTCTCGTTAGTTTCTGTTGTTATATTATCTATAACTTTTGTCTGTCAGGATTTTGTCCTAATGTGTTGATATCACAGTAGAAGCATGCCATTATGTTAACATAACCTTTATTAGCAATAACGGTATATGCAATGAAGGCAACCTATTCACAAAATAATCGTTTCAAATAATCTGTTGAAAAAAGTTGCAACGACAATAAATGTGGTCAAGGGTGTAGGTTACATCTACACCTAGATCAAATCCGAGTAATGTAACGCTCTCAAATGGAGAACTGCAGCAGTGACAAAGCAACCATACCGATGAGCATTATATTAAAACGTTAATATTAATAAAACACAATGAAATATAATATTACTCAATAAGATAATGATGGTGACAATAAAGCCTGCCCATGTCTATAATTGTACGAACTGTGTAAATATGTTTTCTGATGCTAAACGATGTTCAACTGATACGTGTATATACTGTACAGGTACACGCAATACCATTTGTTTCTCTCGTCGTTCCTTTCGCTATGTACTTCTTATCAATGAGTATCAGTACCATTTAGTTTCTTTTGTATTTTTATTCAAATGTAGCTACAATAGATGGAGTAAGTTCTCTTCCCATGGCTCAATTTTAGGACTTAAGACGTTAAACATGAACAAAAAGTTTGGTGACATAAACTGTCTTTCCATTTTATTTATGTAGACGATGGAGACATATTCGCCGTCAACAGGAACTACATACTTGCTGTATGAGTGGAATTCTCTGCAGGTTTTTTCAGACGTGATGTTATTATCGACACAGTTTTACAATAAAAACAGTGGTTTTACTACCTCCTATAAAAGTTTTAGTCTGGAAAAAGAATCTCCGAAACATTGTACAGACGACACGACCACCTCGTATTTCAATATAAAGTATTAATCATTCATCGTCTAGCCTGTATCCTTCTACTTGTCATATTTATTTACCGTACAAACACTTCAAGGTTTACTAAATAATGGCAATATCAAGTGCAGCAACAAGCGAATCCAGCTCAGTGAAACGATGATATATGTATACAATTAATAGTGTCCATCTCCTACAGATGTTATACCACGAGTCTTAAAAATCTCAGATAAAATGAAATAGAATTAAGAAAGGCAAACAAATAATCATAGATTTCTCTCTGCAAATAAAAGATCAGTAATCATCAATTTGTTTAACCTTAAAACATGTTAACATGTATCTTTAACATGCAATGTACTTAAAGTGAAAGAATGCAATTATGAATGTTTGTTTAACGATTTTTGTTTTATATTTCGTGTCAGTAAGTTTTAGCAACTTGTTTACTTTTAATAATTAAATAAATAACATTTTTGAATTCAAAATTGTGATTTGTTTTCTTTAAATTTAGAATATGTTCAATTTGTATTTAAATCAACTGTAATTTATTGAGTTTTAATATTACTATTAAAAATGTCAACATGTAAAAAGAAAACAAATTCAATGTTACCGGTTGAATACTCAATATATGTATGACAGATTATTTTCTCCATATGTTCCTCCTACTGGCCCCCAAAAAGCACCACAATCTGCAGCAATAAAAAGTACCGTTCTGATTAGTCAACTTCAAAATTAATTTCTGAACGCTATGACAGATATCAATTTACTTATAACAATGTGAGAGATATTTATTTGCTCAAGCTGATTGGATCCCGACATGTATTTAGTTGTTAACTAATTCGGAAGGGTACCGATCATATTCCCAACTGCAACGCACGAGTGAAACTAAAACAGTCTATCAATCTAGTGAAAAACATATGATATCCAATGAAAAAAAGCTTAATCATCTGTTCATTACATTAAAAACGACTACGAAAGTGTTACTCCATCAATTAAAGAATATCGAAGTTTTATAAAAATAATAAATCCAACTCAATATCGATAAAACCAGGGTAAATGTGTGCAAAGGGAAGATGTACATAGAGATCATTGGGTAAAAATACAAAGACAGGTTGCTGGGACGGATTGAGGAAAGCGGCAGAAGTTAAAGAGTCTGTAGTGTTCTTGATTTCAAGTTCGGGATGGTACATACAATCGATGTTGTCAATACATCTTTCATATCAAAAAGCACCTCGTCGATAAAACTGAATGTGAAATTGAACTAGTAGGCTAAGTTTCCGTCACCAGTCCTTGTCAGCTCATCAATATATTCAGCCTCTTACGAAAGCAGGAACATGTCGGTCTGAAGAGGGGCACATTTTGTTCCCATAGGAAGGTGTACAGTCTGCTGAACAATCTTGCCACCGAACTCATCTTAGATACATATACTGTTGACTAGGAACTCCACCGTTCCATCAATTACATTCTCAGCATATTTCATTTTGATCTATGTTGTGCTCTTCACAAAATATTATCCAAAATAATTAAAAATCATATATAAATATTCGCTGTTTTGCCTTTGTTTGAAAGAGAAACTCTGATAATATAAGAACAAAGCCGTTGTTCAGGTTGGCATGTGGTCGTGTAAAGCGTCGAAAAGTCGAAAGTGTTAATAGAAGGAAAACAAATTACGGAGACAATGTTCCAGTTTGATATATTTATTCCACTTATGGAGTATACGGTGTTGCAATACGATTGCGACCTCGATAACATGGCATAAAGAAGGGAAAAAAGAATCTTCAATAATGGCTTGGCTGAGGAAATATAGGAGCCAGCGATAACACGTCGTTAACGAGGATAACCACTTATGCATCCTAACAGAAAATATGCAGTTTTGATTGATGCTTATAGAAGATACTACTCTGATAAGTCTATATCAAAATAGGTTTCTAACCATTGAGGAATTTCTCAATATCTAACGAAGTGCTTACGATATCAGTTTTATTTAACAGCTGATTAAAATATCTCACTTGCAGAAATGTAGCATTTCCACATGTTTATATGTGCTAGTTATATGTAACAATTACCAGTTCAATGCTTCGTTCAGCACTATTAGCCTTTTTGTTATGCGATACACATGTTTTCTGTTTCTGGCACCTTATATCAGATATAGCATTTAGGGTTGTGTTTTCGGAATATCGTCTCCCAAATGACATTTTTGGATTAAACTGACTCATTTTATTAGTGCATACGCATATACACTTATTGTTCCCTAATCAATTACGGTGCATTGTTTCTTGATCTGGGCTCCCCTGGCTGATACACGTGTATCAGTTCTACGGCTGATGATAGCTTGATCCGGGGTCCCCTGACTGCATGATATCAGTTCTACGGCTGATGACAGCTTGATCCGGGGTCCCCTGGCCGATATCAGTTCTACGGCTGATGATAGCTTGATCTGGGGTCCCCTGGCTGATACACGTGTATCAGTTCTAAGGCTGATGATAGCTTGATCTGGGGTTTCCTGGCTGATATCAGTTATACGGCTGATGATAGCTTGATCTGGGGTTCCCTGACTGATATCAGTTCTACGGCTGATGGTAACTTGATCTGGGGTTCCCTGACTGATATCAGTTCTACGGCTGATGATAGCTTGAGCTAGGGTCCCCTGGCTGATATCAGTTCTACGGCTGATGGTAGCTTGATCTAGAGTCCCCTGGCTGATATCAGTTCTACGGCTGACGATAGCTTGATATTGGGTCCCATGGCTGATATCAGTTCTACGGCTGATGATAGCTTGATATGGGGTCCCCCGGCTGATATCAGTTCTACGGCTGATGATAGCTTGATCTAGGGTCCCCCGGCTGATATCAGTTCTACGGCTGATGATAGCTTGATCTGGGGTCCCCTGGCTGATATCAGTTCTACGGCTGATGATAGGTTTGATACCCAAACGACCGCATGATCTAATCATCTCATTGCCATGCATGTACATGTCATTTATTCGATATTCAAAAGGAAATCATGGAATAACTTTTATCCCATCACTAGAAAGAAGTAAAAACATTCACGAATTGATGTTTTCTCTGAACACCGTTAATTCTCTATCTTTTACTTAAATGTGACGCCACAATGCCATGACATCGTGCTCATTGTCTTGCCTTGATTATGACGTCACATGGCTTGGTTTTAGTTATATATAGGATCTCACATGAGTTTCTATTTCATATGAGATTCATGAAACGAATCTAAGAATTTTTCAATTTAGCGAGCCTCTCGAAATTGTAAAACGACAATTTTCATGCAATCTTGAAATGTAAAAGAAACGCCATTTTGACTCCAGTGCGTAAGTCTGTGACGTCACAATTGAAACAATTGAAACTAACAACCAATCACAGGGCTGATAGGTCATTTTACATGCGTTAATTCACTGGATAACACAGTACATTATGTGATACAAAATATTACTCGAGTGTATACAATGCCTAGCACAGTAGTTAGATTATATATTGAAAGAGCGTGCTACCCTGTCGATCTACACAACCGCAAAGATGGTGACAGCATGTCTCGTCAAATAAACTATTTCCTCCCTGGCATTTAATATATACATTAAATACCGAGGAAAAATCTGCCGAAATGAAGAAACTGTTGCCATCGGAAGCTCTTAGTGAGACGAACTGTTCATTGGAAGTTGTCCAACATATCTACAGCTGTTGCCGACCTCTTTGTTCACAGTTATCTAGGTAATTACATCTTAAAAGGAAATCATTTGATTTATTAATTCTATTTATCACTCATGCCATCTCACGGTGGCTATAACTCTGGGATTGACGGACGACGTTTCCACGTTTTATCGGTCGATAGGTAACAGTCGTAGGTCGGGACGGCGGGAAGATTCAATGTTCACGCCCAATCACATACATCAACGGTTCCTGGTGTATTGGACATCATCCATTAAATAAGGGAAGTGAGTTCAGCAGTATCTCGCTGTCTAAGGTTAAGATAGCATGGTTAATAAATATACCTTTTAGAAACCTAAGAGGATACGACCCAGAAAGTTGAGTAAAGAAAATTGAAAAACAAATACCATGTACCGTATTTTAGATGTTTCTATAAACACAGACACAATGGATGCATTATTCAAGTATAGAGAGGTAAAAGGACTCTACTGGTGTAGCGGAATATGCTTTTGGACGAGGTTAGATATTTTTATATAACTTTCGGAACCAATAAGATGCCTACAAGAAACCACGCACCAACTATAAAAGAACCACGGAGATCATCCCGCTCTCCTGGTTCTCCGGGAGAAAGACGTTTCTTGAATTGCATTTGACACGTGTCATAATGTCTCTCGTCAAATCCATAAACGCAAGGCAACAATCTAAGACAAAGTGTAAAATACCGTAATAAATGACATATACATTGTACTAACATTTAATTAATGAAAATGAAGCTATTAGGTTGATAATAAACGATTTTTATTATAAATTGCAGTATCCTAAGTAGGAAACTGTGCTAACACAATGAACGCAATGCTGCGGTCAACAGACCGTAGTCAGGCTTACAGTCTTACATTGTACATGTAATACCTAATTTGACCCGATCTTGAATGGCAGCTAACTACAGGGACATGGATACGTGTAATAAGTCTGGGAGATAAACAGGGTTTAAGTAGTCCTTGTTAGTAAAAGGAGTCAATATAGGTACATTCTTGAATCCGAAAAGTGTTTTATGCTGTGTATCAAGGTAGTACAGATTGTCCCATATCAGTCCATAGAGTGCTCGTTCATCAACGTGAAGTAAATATTGTCGAACAAGCTTTTTTTTATAAGATTTCATCAGTGTTTATTCCTGCTAGTAATTGGTATATAACCAAATTTGCAGCATGCCATGTAACACACCTATGTGTGAAGTGGCATATATTCCAATAACAATGTAAAGAAAATACTGAAAACTGGTCCAATATAATATAGATGCAACAACTCGTTATTAGTCCCATATTACACAAGGCCAAATTGTAAACGGAAACGAATACTGTAGTACATAGTTGTACAGATGTAGCACACAAATGACCATGCAGAGCTCGTATAGGTGATATCTATTGTAAATTGTCATTCGTTCTCAGTAAAGTACCGATACATTAGATTGCATGCATCTTTTTATTAAAATATAGATTTTGAATAGGGTCGTGTGTATTTAGGCTTTATGGGTGAGAAAAATAAAAATAAAAATGATTCACATTTGACATATTTATGTGACATGTAAATTGCATCATATAAATGTAATTCAATTGAAACTCTTTAGTATTTACACGAATTGTCATCCAATAATAAGTTATACAGGTTCAACCAAGGCCTCACAGCAGTTCGTGCCTATTGATAAGATATCCTAACGTTACGTCATTAATCCGTACTCAACATCCTTTGGTAATAATTGCTGTTCAGTTCGAAAAGTTGAAAATCAATCGAAACCTCAATATGTGGTAATCACAAGTAGTAAAGTTTAGAAATTATAACATGCATATGCATACAAAGAGCAATTAAAGGTTGCATGACTACGCATAGCTTGGGCGCTACACGTACTTGTGAGTGTATTCATATGTTCACTAATCTCCTGCAGTATTGGTGTCTTCGATAAGACGTGTATTATTGATAATATATACGATAGCAATATACACCCTCAAATGTCGAGTAGCGTTAACGAATACGTCAACGGATCGGTCATACCGATTTGAAGGATTTAACCAAAGAAAATGCAAACAATTATTTACGAAGTACTTATTCGAATAACTCCTTCTAAATATTAACTCCTCATTTTTTTATGTAAAATATAATTATCATTTTTAATTGTTTGGATATAAACTTGAAAAAACATGCCTTTTTATAGAAAAAAAACAACAGCACACACCTACGAATACGGGGACTTCCGCTGAAAGCAGACACTCGACTAATCGTTTCTTCCGAAGCACGAGAGCCTTCCGGTGCTATACAATTAAACCATCAATCATATGCAGCGTCCAGCACAGGCTGCGCGAGTGGACGGTAGCCGTAAACCGTGATACGGAGACAAAATAAGTGGCTCCTATAATGAATATTGGCATACAGTCAGCGAAACTCAATCTGATGTTTAGGATAAGGACGAAATAACGCTAGAATTCCCCTCTCAACCGATATACTTATCCAACAAGCATTTTGCTGCTGACAGTTTGCTGACAGTTCAGACGAACGACTGTCGATGTTTTATGCGAAGGGGCATTCAAAATAAATGTAGATGGATGTTGCTAGTAACAACGGAATGAGCTCGAACATAAAAAGGATTTAAGATAAAAAAGACGAAATTAAACATATTGTTTCTTGAGAATATATCAAAATGTATATACAATGTACATGTATTCAACCACGACGTTAGTGTTCATGGTAAGCCCCACTGGGATTGCATTGACTTGATGCTATTGTTACATTACCAGATTGCTTCTCGGGGAAAATAAGGTTAACCAGTACGACGATTTGATCTCGTATACAATTTCCCGTATTTTGTCTATCAGTACAGTTTTGTCTGCATCTGTAAGTGTCAATATGAAGTAGTCAAGATCAAGTTACTGGTGTGATCAATGCCTGAATGTAAACACTTTGAAATAATACAAAAAGAAGGGGAAATACAATCAACTTATTGGAAAAGACAAGCAGATGTATAATCGGACGTACATGTACCGTACATTGCATTGAAATCGTTATCATCCTGCACTGCCCACATCCCAGATTCATAATTTGTTTGCCTAACTACGGGCTCTTTGTCTCGTGTCTACTACTCACGGTGATTGTCTACACTCCTGGAAGACTAGGCCGGCTAGACTAGCCATTTACTGGTGTATAGGGGAGGAGGACAATCGTCGTCACTATGGTAACAGCCAGACTAGATATATCTATTATTATCTAAGGCGTAGCCTAATGGTCCTTGTAAACAAATGCCCAAACTTACACATTACCATCTAAGAGCTAAGCATATTGTCAATACATTGTAAAATAAATTTATTTATAATCATACATTCATTAATGTAACCTGAATTCGGTTATGCAATGTTTGAGAAACTGTAGGTTACGGCTGTATTTTGAAATGTTTAACTTTTTTTTTACAATTTTATGTGTGCAACATATGAAATACAATACTACTGATATCTGTTTGTGTCCTTTACATTTGATGAATTCTGAATTTAAAACATATTCTATAATGTATCAATATCAATTCTTTAAACGTTCAATCTCATTTAATTTTGGATATAAATGTATCATTAATACCATCACTTATTGTCGTTTTCATTTTCTTTATATATCAATGATACATTAAATGTATTACATTTGATAGGCTGTAGTGTTTGATGATATATAAACGGTGTTACGTTGTTGTGCCTGTTTAAATGACACGTGATACCTTCATGACGCTGCTGTGTGTGTTTGACCTTTGATATACTACAATGTACCTAGTTTACACAAAGACGAGTAATTGCAACTCATTTAATTACATTGTAGATATATAATTGTATTACATGTTTTATCTTATTTGATACATATTTGTTTGTATTACATGTTGAACATTTAACTAAAACAAGCATATGCTGTTCTATGAGAAGTTGTTGTGAGAA
>JAUMHH010196357.1:0-13708 GCA_032359455.1 Chlamys rubida | reverse complement strand
GCGGACCAATGTGCTGTCAATTAATTCTAAAATCGCCCCGGTGTGATTCACACCGGGCTTGCTCCATTACAAGGCATTAGATCGATTTAATACCCGGCCGGGGCAGAGGAGGAAGGTATTAATACCCGGCCGGGGCAGAGGAGGCCGGGTATTAATACCCAGCCGGGGCAGAGGAGGCCGGGTATTAATACCCGGCCGGGGCAGAGGAGGCCGGGTATTAATATTAGTACTAGGCAACAGGAGCATCTTTGTTTATTTATTGAGACAGATTTTTCTCTTACTCTGGACAGGCATATCCACATTTTCTCAGTCATGCCAATTGCATGACATCATGTCAACAAGGCATTGGTGTCAACAAGGCATTGAAGCATGACAACAATGCAATGACGTCACATTAACAGTAGCAGATCACCGAGGATAACTCTGATTTGCTGGAAACTATGGAATGCATTTCATGAAATGACCTTTTATTTGATGTGGAAGAAAAATAATCATTCCCCACTTTAGGATTAACACAGAAGAACCTCAAATCTCAGGGTAAGATTCTTCAAAGTCTGAGCCTCAGTCTAGACATTTATGAATCTTACCCCTTGTGTTGAGATTTTTCTGTTTTACCTCCGGAGCGGGGAAGGATTATATTAATTTTATAACTAACATTTCTGCAGTAAAATGTAAACATAATGGCAGTTGTTGTATAAAGATGTGTTGTATTCTAGGCACAACAGCTGAGAATCTACTGGAAGGAGTGGAAAAGTTAACTAAGGGAGTTATCCGTGGCCGCTTCTTCAATTTCTACCCGCCACGCAAAGTGGACCTCCTCAAGTGGCTTGGTTACTGGTTGAAGAAAGGTAACCACTTTATTTCTACGTGTTTTTGGTGGCTTTGTACCAGCCAAGGCTACAGTTCTCGCATTCAGTACAGCTGATGTCATATTGAGTCCACACAACCCGCTATCTTGTCGACTGAGGGCATCAATGAATCTGTATGTTTTAAGAATTCCTAAGTGAGTGGTCGAATGACGCAGTGGGTAGCGCACTCACCTTTTACCAAAATGGCTGGGGTTTGGTTCCCCAATCAGACGTGAAAAGGTATTGGGTGGCCTGCCTGACCACGTGGGTATTCCCCAGGTACTCTGGTTTCTTTCAACATTAAGACCTCCTGTGCGCTAACATCTGGGCCAACAGGAGTGATTAATATGAGTTGATATAATTTGTTTTATAATTGTTAGACAGTAAAGTTTAGGTTATCACTATGACCATACTCATGTAAAGTGAGAGATTTCTTCTTCCAGCCCCAAGAGACTGCTTTCTTTAATTACAAGATTTTATATTAAAGAATTTCCCATGTCTATTTTAAAAACAGAGAGATTCAAGATAATATGGTAAATGTGTGGTTTACCATTACCACATTCAAAAATAGAAAAATGTGTTTTTTCAGATAAAATACGAACGTTACGGAAGAAACAGGTCCCCAAACTTGTGATGATTAGTTATCTCGTTTATCTAACTATTTGTTAGTTAATTTTCAAATTGTAAAAGACACTCGGTAAACCTTGTGTCTTTATACGATTTCAAGATTCACTAACTAGTTAGATAAACATGATAACCATCTATCGTTCGTTTAGGAGCCTCGACATGTACAATGTATGACATTATAAATGGTGAATTCAGATTAGAAATCTGAGTAAGAGTCCTTTATGTCTCCACAGCGGTAGGAAAATAGTCAAAGTATAGAGTATTTGTCATTTACCTGCAGACAACTCCCTGTGATGATCGATCACAAATCTCATACAGGGGAGGGAACTATGTCTAAACTGCTAATATTTAAATTCAAATCCTCAAATGTTTATTGCAAATGAGTTGAAACTTCGTTAAAGTATTACAATATTTGTTATTATCTTCAGTGTATTTATGTTAAAGTGGATTTTGCAATACATGCTTCACCATAATGTTTTTGATACTGTAGGCGCGGTTCCCATCGCCACTCTAAACCTACAGCGTGGGGTGAAGCCAGGATGGACAATTCCGGATGCCTGGCATCACCAGATGGTGTACGGAGTCAGCTCAAAAGGTAATGACCACTGGTCAAGCAGCCAAAATGAATCCATAAAAAAGAAATTAATAAGATTAAGAGGCTGAGATCCTGAGCATTTGAACCACAGTGTGCCGGTGTGTTTGACTCCTGATGATGAGACAACTTGTGCCAGACCTGTAATAAGTGTCATTAATAATTTTATCACATAATGTACTGCGTTATCTAGTGAATATACCCATGTCATATTTGTTTGCGTATTAACCCATTTTATATGGCCTATCAGTCCTGTGATTGGTTGTAAGTTTCAATTGTTTCAATTGAGACATCACGCCTAGGACAAGTACATGACGTCACAGACTTACGCACTGGAGTCAAAATGACGACTTTTTGCTTTTCAAGGTTGCATGAAAATTGCCGAATAAATGCCACAAATGTTGATTATGTGATAAAAAGGATCTTACACTCGTTTCCATTTCAAATGAAATAGAAACTCATGTAAGATCCTATATGTAATGTTATTGTTCATTTAAAAGTTATCGTTAAAGACTATTCACATTGTACTAAAATATCTTTTCAGTTGAAATTTCAAACTTTCTATTTTAGAATGATAAACAATTCACTTAGATTTACCATGGTGCAAACAAATAGTCTGAACATGTTTATATTCAACAAAAGAGAATGTAAAAACATTGGATGAATTTAAAAGTTATCGTTAAAGACTATTGACATTGTACCAAAATATCTTTTCAGTTGAAATTTCAAACTTTCTATTTTAAAATGATAAACAATTCACTTAGATTTACCATGGTGCAAACAAATAGTCTGAAAATGTTTATATTCAACAAAAGAGAATGTAAAAACATTGGATGAATATTTTGCTTGGCAAAAAAAATTGTAATTCTAACGTACATGCCAGATAACTAATTTAACATCAACATTTTCAAATTTTCAGTTGTAAAGATTTGGCTAGATGTTACAGTTATTCAGTATAGAAATATTTTTGTGAGCACATATTTCTTAAATTAAACTTTTCAAATATTTGAAATTGCGCTGCGCAGTGGATAAACAACACTCGCCTTTAACCAAGGCAGCCGTAGGTTCGATTTCCCGACCAGACGTGCAAAGTTATGGGGTCACCTGCCTGACCACATTGGTTTTCTGCGGGTACTCCGGTTTCCTCCAAAATTAATGACCCCCTGCACACTAACCTCTAGGCCAACAAGAATTAATAATATAAGTTAAAATAATTTGTTTCATGATTGTTGTAAAAAGAATAAAGTTTAGTTTTTAACTTAAGGTAAGGTATGACATGTACTAATTTCGAGTCTGTGACATCTACAGGGGTATATCTGACCAACCCACTGGAGATTGTTCCTGCAGAGACTATTATGGACCAGTTGACCAGCGACTCGGTTCTGTTGGTCAGAAGACAAGACGTGGTCAACAGGTTTAGGGACTGGGCTCCACTTAACGATTTCCTCAAGCAGAGAGACACACGCTGGCAAACATGGAACGTGCTCGGTAAGTCTCAGATTCCAAATCTTCGTCTGGAGTCGGCTAAAACTTTGAAATGTTTGTCTGTAAATAGTGAGTCGTTGTGCATTATTTATCAATTACTAGGGATCCCTGTCCCACTGGACTGTGTTTATACATATACAGTAACCTCCCCTTAATTAGGACCCTGCAAAATGTCCGTCCATCAGCACTTTCGTTTCCGGAGATTATCTCATGATCCAGAAGGCCAAACTTTCTGAAATTTCTTATGATGATACATTGTGATTATATGCAGATGTGCAATAGTGTTTTAAAAAATTCCTAGGTCAAGGTCGCTGTTACTAAAAACGGAAACGGGAACATACTGTCAAAAATACATCATATAAGGCCCTTACAGAAGGCCATATTTTCTGAAATTTCACAAGATGGTACATTTCCAGTAGCTCTTTAAAAAGTTTTGAAGGTCAATGTTGCTGTTACTTTAAACAAAAATTTATTGTAAATGGTCCTTCCTGAACAATCAATGATCACTTTTACTTTTGCTTGGTGCTTATACAGGAGATACACTGTCAGGCATACAGCGGGGCCCTTGCTGACCTGTCAGTATTCTAGTTTCTTTTTGGATACTTTGTAGAACAGTATAACAATCTGGAGTCCAGAGTTAGAAGAACAGTATAACAATCTGGAGTCCAGAGTTAGAAGAACAGTATAACAATCTGGAGTCCAGAGTTCAAATCCCGGTTTAGCCCTGCTGAATTTTTACACTCCGAACACTATTGTTGATTTTTTGTGTTCATTCCATATTTATTAAGATTTCATGAAAATCTCAAATATGTGGTTTTCTGTTCAGAAATGATTTATCAGAGCTTAACTCATGCCACAAAAACCATTTCCTATATGAAGTTACATTTTTAGGTCACCTGAGCTTTAGCTAGGAATGACAGGGTTTCGTCCAATTGCATATAAATATAACCCCTGACTAACCATGTAATACATGTACAGCAACATCTTGCTATTTCATCTTCAATTTTGCTAACATTTCCAGGTGAGCGATACAGGCCCTCTGGGCCTCTTGTTATGAAATTTCAGGGCTGAATGAGTTAAGCTTACAATGAGCCTTTGGAACACGTTTCATTGTCCATATGGAAAGAACATCAAATTGTGTTTTTTTGTGTTCACAGGTCAGGTAGTGAATGTATTACGTGAGGCATGTACAGCGCTGTCACACCAGATCCCGCGACATCGCGCCCAGCTGACCTCCCACATCACCATCCCCGCGGCCTACAAGGCAGGCATCACGCTGTTCGTACGTCAAAACTCTGAGGTTGCCGAGGAGCTCCTCAGTGCACAGGAACTGGAATTGAGAGATGGGTCAGAAATGGAGACAGAAAATTTGAACGGAATGAGCAAGTGTGGTGTGGAATCCGAATTGGACATTACTTGTGCCAGTGCTAGTTCATCCTAGTTCCACCATGTACTTCATAACTTACAAATAACTTGTAGTTTCCATTTAAAATTTATCTTTCTAAGATTTGCTAAACATTACTGCTTATATTATGGTACTAAAATCTTAATTACACAGTCGAACCCCGGTTGATTGGATACTGAATTATTACTGTGCTGTTTTAAAAAGGATCTTTTAATATGAATTCACCTCTTTTTCTATATTCCGACTTTATCTGTTTTTAAACTAATAATCTTACCAGGATACTTTTAATACAAATGGACGATCGTGACGGGATGTATTGGCTATGTGTGTATTTATGTATGACTGATGTTCTGGCCCCTAACTATATGTTCAGTTGGGTATCAATTGTGTGCGTGTTGCTGGGAAGACGTTCAGGCCTTTGGGTATACGTTCAGGAGAGTATGGGTGTTTGTGTTAAGAGAGAAAGTTGTTTCAGCCCTTAGGTATGTTTTCAGCTAAGTGCTGAGTGTTTGCATCGGGAGAGGAGGATGTTCTGGTCCTAAGGTATGTGTTCAGCTGAGTCCTAAATGTGTGTGGGCGCCAAAAGGAGAAAATATTACAGCTCCCAGGTATGTGTTCAGCTGAATCCGGAGTTTATTAGGTCCGAGTCTACACGTTTGTCAGTTACTATAGAAATGCTTTACAACTTCATTGAATTTGTGCATTTAAATTTTGTATATTTTATTCATTGATGTGGGGACACATGCCACATATATATGTAATTTACATCGTTCCCACTCTTGCCTCATAATGATCAAATCTATATATCTTTTCTTATTGTAAGGTCTAATAAGCATACTGTGAAATCACTCATTTTCGTGGGTTTTTTAATTTCCTGTATTTTGTGGGTAATCTTCATCTACAAATCCACGAAGTAATTACAAGTTTGATGTAAAGCCGTTCTCCCATTTGCGTGGGTACTCATAATCCACAAATTCATATAACGTACCCACGAAATGGTGGTATGTCGGGGAAACCACAAAATTTAGGCCCCTCGAAAATATCTGATTTCATACTTACCGCTGTCTTCTTATGAAATGGGAGATTTTTCAGTGAATGAACTTGTTTGTTCGATGTATGCAAGTATAAGCTGTTCAACAATTACCAATATATTGTGTGCAAAAATAATAGTGCTTATATTGTGCTGAAAGTTCATTGAAAATTATATTCATTTTAATTTCCTTGATGGTACAAGGTAAGAACGATATTATATTAATAATTATGAAGAAATAAAATAGTGACAAGCTTCAAACTATTCATTGTCATGTTAATGATTATTTATATTTAAAATACACCTTTAAAAGTTTAATTTTAAGAAGGATTTAATTTAAAATAAAGGACAAGAAGTGTTCTCGTGGAACACGACTGGATTACCTCCCTTTGCGTTATTCAAAATGCAATATGTATGTTGTGCTTTTAAGAATTAAACACTATATCAATGTAAATCAAACAAAATATCTACGTATTTTAATTTTCTATCAATCTCTTTCAAAAGCCAGAAATTAAACATCTACCTTCCTATAATTTGCTAGATGACATGTGTAATATGTAGAATAACCGTCACTACTGCTGGCACTTGTAAAACTCTGGACTCCGATGTTCGACAATGATTAAAAAAATTGTTTTCAATAGTTGAACATAGAATTGGACGTGGATGGCATCACAATGAATGGTCAAGCTGGGCTCGCATTAGAAAAACTTCTGCGTCGCCAAATTGGTTTTGCTTTGAACATTGTGTGACGCCAAATGGAACTTTTTGTCGCAAATAAGTTTAAAAGGCGTCGCCATTTGGTGATTGTTA
Organism: Chlamys rubida; assembly: GCA_032359455.1. Taxonomy (NCBI): domain Eukaryota; kingdom Metazoa; phylum Mollusca; class Bivalvia; order Pectinida; family Pectinidae; genus Chlamys; species Chlamys rubida. The sequence continues at coordinate 6,911 of JAUMHH010196357.1, read as the reverse complement.
ATGCGAGCCCTGGTCCAGTATGGTGTGTTGCCTCATTATAATAATTGTAAGTTGATTTGATGTTACTGTGTACAGGTTTTCCTAAAATAACCGACACAAAATAAGTGATAGCATTTTACAAGGGGAGGTAATCTGGTACAATCCTTTTGGATAAGCTTCAATAACTTTTTTTTTTTTTTTTTTTTTAAATGCTAATTTGTGCAGTATTGTATAAGCAGTTGTAGGATTGTATAGTCTGTCAATTAACTGAAATTACTCGCCTTCATATTGAAATTACAGATTCAGTTTACCACAAATCAATTCTGCCATGAAACATTCATCAGGTGTAACAACATGTATGCAAAGCTTTGTCATTTTAGAAAAATAAAAACATGTTTTAACATATTTTGGCAAACATACAATTCTCAAATAGCAGTTGTAAATGTTGTTTCCTCCTACTGCATATAAAACATTGCCTTATTGAATGTAAAACCAGTACCTTGTAATCATTCACTATAATGGAATAATCTCATGGAATATTCAAGCTTGCACATTGCTAGAAAAAATGTCTTTTAACACATTTTTCATTGATTTTCTACACAACAATAATAGAACTGTAAAAATATAAAGTGCCGATGATCAAGATGTCCTTTCAAAAGATTCCGGACTGTTTTGGGAAGATTCAGAAGCTGGGAGTAACAAGGCCTCCCATTGGTGCTGACCCAATGAGGAGAGATATAACAAGGCCTCCCATTGGTGCTCATTATTTGTGTTGGTTAAGAGTTCCTGTTTGATTTTCTCTCTTGCTTATGGTATATAGATTAAGTTGACTATACATTTTATCCCCGAAAATGGCCAGTGAAGTTTGTGTTATTGTGATATTCATGAATCAAATAAGAACCACTGTAGTTTGTGTTATTGTGATATTCAATCATGAATCAAATAAGAATCTCTGAGTGATAAAATTCCACTTAGGATAGTTTAGTTTTGGAGACACGGTAGTCTAGTGGTAGGACGCCGGGCTTGTGACCGAAGGGTTGCGGGATCGAGTCACGGCACGGCACCGTGTTGTATCTTTGAGCAAGATGCTTTACTCCGCTTGTTCCAGTCTACTCAGCTGTAAATGATTACGTGGTTGGGTAGTGCTAGAATTGTTAAATGCTAGCTGTGAGCGCCGAATCGGTAGCACCGGCTGTATGCTCCCCAGGTAGTTGAGAAAGATATTTGCTGGTTGCAAAGGCCCTGTAACCACGGATAATAATTTGTGAACCGCTTTAAGACGACCTACGAACTAGGTTGTGATAAAGCGGTATATAAGAACCTCAAATTATTATTTATTATTATTAGTTTTGCACAAATGCTTATTCCTTCATGAAATATGGCAGATCTGACATTAACCAATTGTGTTCAGCATTTATAGCCTAAGTTATGTCTGAATGGACACTGGTGGTGACTTGTCTATGACATCAACACTCTGAAGGTAATTGTCTGTGACATCATCAATTTGGTGGTGATTTGTCTGCGACATCATCAATCTGGAGGTGATTTGTCTGTGACATCATCACTTTGGAGATGTCTTCTCTGCGACATCATCACTTTGGAGGTGTCTTCTCTGTGACATCACCACTTTTGAGATGACTTGTCTGTGACATCACCACTCTTTGGGTGACTTGTCTGCGACATCATCACTCTGGTGGTGATTTTGTTTTTGTGACACGAAATTTCGATACTTTCATGTTCATTTACTCGGTACAAAAACATTTCCACCACTGTGAAAATTTCCACTGTTTACAGTATATTAATAGATTAGATATATTGAAACTAGGACTTAAATAGTGATATCTTTCATCAAACCAAATTTTTGTCTACCTAATTTTGAGTCATCATGACTTGAAAAGATATATAATACTACTTGTGACAGCGAGGAGCTATCTGGTGTTGGAGTGACAGAAGGATGTACATGGATACGGATGAAGATGTGGACCAGTTGTTTGTTTCATGCTCTTTCTATCCCGAATTAAAACTGTTACATTAGAGATTACTGACGTATGTTTCAGATGTCCATACTCAAACGTAGCCAACAGTTCACTATAGTTAACTGAAGCGAGTGTCTCTAGGACTATTTATGACTTAATGCTTGAGATATATGTTGTATATTTATGCATACTGATCATGGTATATGACTAGTTGTATATAGTACGCTCTTTACCTGCTCAATACATCAATATGTATCATGTCGGACATGACACGTGACTGACAATTAAAGTGCTGTATAAGCAACTCTTTGTTGGATTCTTTGTTAGTTCGTGTAGTCACCTTGAGTGACGTCATCCTCGATACTCCAGTGGTTACGCTCACTTTCGCTCTGGTTTGGTCTTCCTTAACTGACGATGGTCTTTGTTCAGCCGGCGCGAGGGGCAAGTTGCGGCTTACCAGACCCTCTTGTAATTCAAAAGTCCTAGACCCGTCCAGGTCATGTCCCAAGGTCACACTGCTCCTCAGATGCGGTAGGCTGTGGTCCATAGATCCACATCCTCAATATCCAGGGGTTACGCTCACCTTTGCTCTCTACACACCTGGAATATGTCATAACAAAATTGAAGGCACGAATAGAGCTGTTTGATTGGTCTCAGGAAAAAAATAATACTGCATGACCAATCGCTAGGCTGATACCTGTCCTTTGAAGATTACAAAGGAGAGACGACCGACTTCAAAGCCTGTCAATTTTTACCGTTACCTGACCGCGAGATTCTTTTGATGTTTATCAGAGGATCGAACTAGTCTTCTTGTCTCATCAACAAGGCGGCTCACACTGAGCCTTTAATTTTGCTTTGACATATTCCATGGGTGTAGAGAGCGATATCCAGGGGTTAAGCTTGTGGCAGATTTTGATAGGACATAGGATTACGGTGGCCTTCTAGCTTCGAGCTAGAGGGAATTTCCCTTTAACTCAGTGGTAGAGCGTCCGACTAGGAACCTGGAGATCGAGGGTTCGTTTCCCGGTGGAATCACACTATTTTCTTGCCTGTTACACGCTCACTTTCGCTCTGTGAACCCCTGAAATAAGTCATAGCGAAATTGAAGGCACAATGTGCTTGTTGATCTCCTTGTAGATGAGACAAAAAGACTAGTTCGATCCTTTTGTGTACATCAAAGAAATCTCGCGGTCGCGTAACGGTAAAAATTGACTGACTTTGAAGTCGGGTGTCGCCCCTAGACTAGTGATTGGTCCGGTTCTTTTACCCGAGACCAATCAACCAGCTGTCTTTGTGCCTTCAATTTTGCTATTACATATTCCATGGGTGCAGAGAGCGTTAGTGAGCGTAACTCCTGGATATCGGGGCTGAGTACAAGTATACCGAGTACATACGTAATTCTGTTACGTAACAGTCACGTGAAATAACGGACTTACGTAACTCAGCTTTAAATTCTCAACTTATAATAAAAACGTGTCAAATATTTGTTCCTTGTTAGAAAACTGGCAGATGCTGGTAATCGAATTGTTAAGACCTAAACCGATGTAGGGAGTGCATGATACATCTTGTACTTCTAAATGGTCATAAACAGCATAGCGACAGGAGAAATAAAAAATATATACCATTCGCTCCTTATATACACATTTATATCACAAATGCCAGTCATCACATTCATCTCCCTTAGAAGAGATTTGTCAATTAAATGCTATAAAATATAGGAATTATCAGATTAATGATGTCAACTCTACATTTAAAATCATATAATCTTTTTAACGACCTAACACTTAAACAGTCAAAAAACAGCGATCGCACCACACTCACCACTTGCATGTATATGCTAATGAGAAAACTTGATCACGTGATCGTTCCCACACACTCACACTCCATTAAGATTGGTTGCGGATAGCAAGGTGAGACATTTACACAAGTTGTTATTGTTTTGTAACGTGTTTTTGCTCTAATGACATAGACTGATAAAAGTAAAGTCATTTTAAAAAACGATGATGAATTCTACACGAATGCCCGGTATGTAAATCGTGTTTAATGGTATTTAAAAATCAGCAATAAAAGTAACATTTGCTATAAAAACTATCTCTAGGGGGTTAGCAATTAATAAAACGCATTACCTGTAAAATACACAGTCCCTAATCAGATGGGACATAACTCGGTGTTAAGAGATACGTAATGTTGTCTATTGAGTGCTGATCTATCGGACATCACACACGTATCTCAACCAGCACTGGCCATTCACATGTCGCATGGCGAAATAATTGTATACCAAAAGGACTTTTGTCATGTTTCATGTAATGGTATATTTTCCCCTACCGTTTCATAGCTGAAGTTAGGGGGGATGGTATTGTTACTAGTGTTGCCAGGAGCTTAGTGGTATTGTTGTCAGAACGTTACTGATAGTACGGAGCTCGGTGTTATTGTTTTCAGAGTTTAATTTATATGGTAATTATGAGTTTAGTGATAATATTTTCAGAGTTAATTGTATAGCATACAGCCGGAGCTGCCATTTCGGTGCTCACAGCTAGCATTCTACAATTCTAGCACTGCCCAACCACGTACTCATTTACAGCTGAGTAGACTGGAACAAGCGGAGTAAAGTATCTTGATTTAAAGATAAAACACAGTCCCGTGCCGTGACTCGAAACCGCAACATCAACAAATAATTGGTTGAGAAGCCGGGTTGTAAATATAAAGTTAAATACCGACTAAAAAAAGTTTTGCGCTTATATGGAGCTTGCTACGTCATCATTGTTACAATGTAAAATATTTACACAATGATAATTGGAGTCAAAATTTAAGTAAGTAATAATATAAAAGCAGTATAACACACGTTGACGGATAGGACAGAAAGTAGGCCACTTTATATCTAGATCTCAATGTCTAGCATACCATAACGGATCGCTTCCCTGGTGATCGATTTTCGACACAGATGATTGAACACAAAATGCAGTAATAATATGTATCTGTTCGTATTAAAGTATCAGGATGTATAAAGAATAAAAAAAAATTGCAACGTATCAAATAAATATATATTAAGCCGATTTTACTAAGAGGATATTTCTGTGATTACATCGAATATTGAGATTGGCTTGGAGGCAGACTCGTTTACACTACTAGAGGTACTGATAACGCGGTTACTTAATCAGCGGCTCTACAATTAAAGTGATAGATATACGTACTAACGGTGTCCAGGTACGCATCGCACATAAACCAAAAACATTAGGGATTTATCTCAAATAAAAGGGGCTATTAAGAATAGCTGTAGAATGTTTATCTTCAGGTAAACTATGTCTGAATGAAGCGATCCGCAGGGAGAAGACCAGGATACTACTGAATTGTGGGCGAGCTGTTCATTGATTGCATCTTAATGTGTTTTATATTTGACGTTAGGAATGGTAAGAAGGGTTTGATTTATTGTTTGTATTCTGAGTTTTCTGTTTAAATGGCATCTTTACGAACTTCAGAATACCAATTTACACATTTAAGAGGGTGAGCAAAATGTACGCCAACACATTCAGTCCTGTAAAAAAAACATGCCAACACGTCATGTCGGGTAAACAACTCATCGACACGTCACGTAAGTCACTCTTGCTGTTACTTTTAGTCACCTAAACACCGTGCAGACAAGTTCTGTCGGGCAGGAAAATTGTCAGCACCTCTAGTCGGACAAATAACGTTACCGCCATTTCAATTCTGGCGATCTTGCAAAACACAAGCCAATCCGCTATAAAGCCCGCTTAAATCAGGCCAGTACCAGAAGTCGGGTAAATGTCAAAGACCACTTAAGTCTGTTAAAAACCCGCTCAACAAATTCAGTCGGGCAAAAACCCTAACAACACTTCAAGTCAGCGAAAACAAAAGAAATAGTATGACCACCTACAAAGTTATATAGAATTCCATTCTTGAAATCTTGACTTTATGCTTATTTTTCTAAACATTTTCTTCAGGTTGGTAAGTATGGATTATGAAAAGTTCTTTTTACACAACCAATAAGGTTTCTATGTGACGTTTCGATGACTAGTACGGTGTAAAATGGGTACGAGTTGTCCACAAAATCGATGTCGATTCGGCTACGCTGTAAGCGTGTCTACAATATTCGTTATATATGTACCGAAATGACTCGATTGAGCTACGCTTTGCTTAATATTTGGTCATAGATGTGCGAGAGTCTTTGAGAAATTAAATCAAGAGAGCAAGATTATCGAAGGCAAATTCAGATATCTGTATCCCACAGCAGAGAAAACTCATAGAATGTACTGTACACCCAAGATCCACAAGCAGAGAAACCAACTGAGGCTTATTGTGGACTACACTGGATCCATTGGTTACAATGTTTCCAGATCATTAGCAGACATTCTTTGACTGCTAGTGGGTAAATCGGAAGAGCATGTAAAGAATTCGAAACATCTAGCTGAAGCTATGTCTACCATCATGATTCGGGAAGACGAAGAATTCATTTCACATGATGTTGTCTCTCTCTTTACCAACACACCCATTGACGATGCATTATAATTATTCGGAATCGCTTAGAGTTAGACAGATCCTGGCGCAAAAACACAAACCTCTAGATTCAAGACATCATGGGTTTGCTGGAATTTGTGCTGACAACAACATATTTTAGTTTCCGAAACAACATCTGTCAACAACGCTTCGGCACTGCTATGGGTAGTCCAGTGTCTCCCATTGTGGCCAATATGTTCATTGAACATCTAAAGCAAGAAGCAATAGCCACTGCCCCCGTAGAATGCAAGCCTAGATTATGGAAACGATATGTTGACGACATAATTGAGATAATCAAGAAGGGGTCACAGAAGGTGACAGCACATATCAACACCATAGATGTCATTAACAATATCAAATTTACATATGAGGAAGAAACCAACGGCACAATGCCCTTCCTAGACACTCTACTGGTAAAGAAAGAAGACGGAACCGTGAAGGTAT
>JAUMHH010196346.1:0-13711 GCA_032359455.1 Chlamys rubida | reverse complement strand
TTGTGTAATAGTGCGTATAGACATCAGACATTGTGTAATAGTGCGTATAGACATCAGACATTGTGTAATAGTGCGTAAAGACATCAGACATTGTCTAATAGTGCGTATAGACATCAGGCATTGTCTAATAGTGCGTATAGACATCAGGCATTGTCTAATCATGGAGGTGAACGTTTACTAAAAGATATTAAATATACTAGAGAATAAGTTTAACTAATATGTGGAAGTCTTTGAATTGAGGAAAAATCTACGAAGCTGCAAACCTTAAAGTCGAAAGCGAGTGTTTAATGAAAAATATAAAGAAATAAGTATTCATTTTTGATTGATCAATGTCACGAAGATAATTTATTCTACATACACCAGGTTCCCATTAATAATCAGGTCAGCAAGAAAAACGTACTCCTGTTCATATCCAAGAGCATGATAAAGAAAAAACAACATGTTGAAATGACCATCAGATATAAAATCAAAGCGTGAAAAAATAAATCATTCACAGCCATAAATGAGTTGACATTCACAGGAGAAATAATAAGACATTCACAGTCAGAAATGGTATGCCATTCTCATTCAGAAATAATATAGCAATAATAGTAGGAAATGATATGATAAGTATAGTCAAAAATGAACATATTAGAAACATACATTTTCAAATGAAAAAGACCATAATCATTGTCCCTCCGTTAAAACTGATATATGCCCAAAGCTATTTTAACCTTATTGTGAAAGAAGTATCTGTAACCATAAAAGTAAAATGACATATGTTCTCTTCTTAGCATTAGGGTGCAGAAATGGATGGATACAATTTGAAGGTTCATGCTACTTTTTTTCGAAGGACGCGGCGACATGGGCAGAGGCATCTGTAAGTAACTTATTTTGACATTAACACTATATTTATGTGAAAATAAAAAAAATCATCATAATGATTTACAATTTCAACTTAATTTTTACGATCATTATCAAGACCATTTACCACCTGTGGGATTTCAGTGTCTCTCAGTTGTGGGGTCGCACAACGCATCATGTGCGAACAGTGTGCGTTACCTACCAACTGTACTTCCCTACCTAACTTCTACGGGAGGTTTTCTTTTTCCGAAATTCGAAAATGCGTATCAACGATCAACTTTCTATTGAAACCAAAGGCCAGGCAAATATCCAGTCACTCAGAAGACTCTTATTTACCTGTACCTGTTCTGTTAGCTGTGAGTAATGCACCATTGCTGACAGTTAAAAGTTATTCTAAGCCTGTATAATGCTAATTATACTAATCAGAAGATATGTACATAGTACCTCATTTCCTACGAATCTTCCAGGTTATTAGCAAGGTAAAGTTGGACACTTTTTCGTTATTCGTTATTCGTTATTCGGAATAACGAATAACTGTCTAACTTTACTTTACTCAGGTTATTTAATTCTGTAATATTGATAAACAAATTTTAACAAATCGCTTATTTGTAAGGGCAGGAGGGAACGAAGGGCGAACGATGTTGGAACCGTTCGATTGTGCAGACGGTGTGTGCACGCTATTTGTGGTACATTGTGGTACATTCTTTCTCAGATCGTTGTGACGTAGATACTTCCCGAAATTCGACTGGAGATACCATGTCTCGCGCTACATATATTCAGTTGCCGCTCTGATAGTTATGTCGGTTTCACGTAGGCCTATATAACTAGTTGTATTTTGAATATCTAAACCATACTTAACACCACATTACTTGTTATGTTTTTAATTGTTTTCTTCTAACAATTTCTGTACTGCATATAAATCTTAAACCTTTCAAACAAATTGTCCTAACAACCTCCGACTGCTTATGAGTAATGCACCCTTCATATCATTCGGCTAAGTACAACACCTCATAGTTTCAATATCATATATATGGTGCCTTTATGTACCATATGTTGACACTCTTCTGTATACCGGGACATTTTAACTGCGGTTTACAGTGTAATTGTGTCCTTTTACGTCCTCCATTATGAGGGCGAATTTAACCTAGCAGCTTATACAAGTACCCGCATATTTATATATTAATATAAGTTTGATAACTTGTGCCCAATCCATTTGCTTGGCAATAAAATATGTTTAAATAAAAAAATTAAAAAATTATAGCCAAAACATGTGGAAGGAAAATTTAACACTAGTCAAATATTGATTTTACAGGTGAAGGGCGAAAATGTCAAGTTATGCAGTAATTACAAGAATTTGGTTTGAATTTGAGCCTTCTGGTGGATATTACCCTCACGTTTTGTTTTACCATTGTTCTCTTCATAAATAAAATTTGCGGTTATAATGGCATTAAAGTTACCTTGAAAGCCAGTCCGTGATATGACGGAGTAAAACAGGATGACCAAATTCGTGAATGGCCTCATTGCGATAAACTACATTATATTTTTGGATTTGTTCTTCATAATTTTGAGGTATTGTGTAATACTTAAGCTGTATTTTATTAAACTGACCGAAACAAAATAGCACACATTTTATCAACAATATATACTAGTTTGTGTCTAAATCCACATTACTACTATATTCTTACGAGACAGGCTTCCTATATATCAGCATAGGTAGATGATGTTAGATAAAGAGAAAACAGGAAATGACATAAAATTTAAAAAAAATAACAATTCATGTATACAATTCTTTGTTTTACTATATTATTCACAGTTATTATAGATCTTTGTTAAACTGTATGACGCTGTACATAAAATATTTCTAAACCCTTTTCTGTTGGTTGTTAAGTATGTATTGTAGCAAGGTTTAATGTTTCGCAACCAGTAAGTTTTTTTTATATGGAACTTTTTGTTACTAACTGTTGGTACTGTACGTATCGTGTCACCGTCATCAAACAAAATGCAAAATACGTAAGAGTTGACATTAAATCGACCTCGAATCTACTACTCTATTAGCGTATGTACGCTTAGTGGTTAAACATGTACAAACTGACGGATCGAACCGAAATGTGGAATCGGCTACGCGCTGTTTAATGCCTCGTGATTTATGTGCGAGAGTATTTAAGCAAAAACTGTGACGCATCTTACATCGGAGAGAATGGAAGTGGATTTGACGTCCGACTCCATCGGAACATCGGAAAGATACGGAAACCCTGAAAGGAAGGAGATCAATCAATAGTCAATCAAAGGCAAGGTTTATGCCATAAAGCAAAATCATAATATTCACTGGGTCGACTCCAACGTATACTACAAAAGGGACAAAGAAAGGACGCTATCTGGTTAAACCGCACTGGGCCAGTTCGGAACCGAGATGGTCTACGTTCAGATATGTTTTATTTATTTAATAATCATTCAGATTGAGCAACAAGCATAGCCTATAAAAACCCTCTCCTCAACTTTCTTTGATATAACAATTATTGAATGACATTCACACACACGCGCTCACACACACACCCATAGAGGTGCCGGTTTAGATAGGTTGCTATATGAATAGCATTGGTTTGCTACTAAAAACATTTATGTATATTATTAATTTGAAATCAATGCTGGTTGATGTATTTTTGGCATACAATGAGCTCCTAATTACCAACATCTATTTTTCTTACTCATACTTCCTATTGCATTTTTTAGCTACATATCATTTTAATTGTTAAATATTATTATATTCAATTACTCTTAAAGATCTTTCCTTACCTTGGTGTCATGACCATATAAAGTCCTACGCATGATTTGCCCGATGGTCAATCCACGCTGCCAACTAAGATCAACAGTATGAAACACTGGTACCCGTATACATGTACCATAGGAAATGTATTATCAAAAAAAATATACAATATGAGACAAAACACCACTCTATTGGAACCTTCTTGTAGCCCTTATATAGCTATGGACACACTCCATCAAATACGTATTCTGTATATCATTAATGCCATGAATTTAATAGTATATATTTTGCCTATTTTACACCACTTAACTTGTCTAATAATGGATTTTGAAGGTTTTTCCAAATACAGTTCTTTGGCTTTCCTAATTAATGAAATAACCTGATTTCTTAAATGTCTGAATTTACTCCACGCTGTTTTAGTGATTTGTTACTTTAGCTTGTTATGCTGTCTGTTTCTTTGTCTTATTTTGAATCTGATGTCTTTTTTATCCGTGGTTTTTCATTGAACCGAGATAAGGGGACATATAGACTCTTGCACATCTATGAAAGGAAGTAAATTAACTGTAGCTTAATCGATTTGTCTTTTTCTTCGTCATGTTGTACATGTTCAACAAATTAGTATACATGCACCTATAGCGTGTCCACATCGACGTCGACTTTATACTCCAAACTCATACTTATTTTACCACTTATACATGTACATGTACTGTATGTGACTTGCGCGAAATGGTAACATTTATAATAAATAAACTATTTGATTATACTTAATGAATGTAAAACGTGATGCTTTGTTACTGGAATATACATCAATCTTTAAATATATATACATTATATTTCAGATCATTTGTACCGATCTGAAAGGTCACCTTGCCACTGTTAATTCCGCTGCCGAGAATTCCTTCCTGAAGGGACAGGCAAACCTTTTAAAACAAAGTATTCCTTAATTTTACTTATCTTGAATCGATATTTCATTAAACTTGAAAAACATATTTATTTTATGTATTTGAATCCTAATGCATATAACGTAAATATAAAAAATAAGTTTTTCAGTTTTCGTTTTAGCCAGATACACTGTATGCATATTTGACATTTTTGTTTTTAAAATCTAAGATTAAGTACAAAACCAGTATTTAACAAACTGATAATGAGAGCTTTGAAAAACACCTGTTAATTTGTTAAGCAAAACAGTGAAATTGTATTGTTGCATACATATAGATGAAAATAGCAAACTATGCACGGCATGCAGAGTTCATTAAATCAGCTGTCAAATTCGAAACATTCAGTCCAATATACTTTAATCATAGAGACAGACAGGCGAGGGGCGTCATTTGTACGATTTAATTTAAAACACATTTGAAATCAAATTGAATAATATTTTTTACAAACACTGTACAAACGATTTCAAGGGGAAACAGCCTAAAAGCTTGTATTAATCCCTCTCCCAAAAAAACAAAGGTATCAATTGTTTTGTACACGCGTGCAGAAATTATGCGTCAACAGAACAAAAATCAGATTAATGTTTGACAAAAGTCCAAAATAATCAACATTGTAATATTTTCTGTCTCCGTGCAGGATACTGGTTAGACGGCAATGATTTTGAGGTAGAAGGTTTTTGGCGTTGGACTACATCTGACGACCGAATAACGTTTACTGACTGGTACAGTGACAGTGGAGAACCTAACCAAGGAGCATTAGGAAACTGTTTGTCAATTAGTAGAAGCCATGCGTACCGGTGGGATGATGAACCCTGTCGAAATGTCTTGAACTTCATTTGCAAAACGAAGTAAGTTAGCTACCTATGTGTATGCCTCCAAAACCTAGCGATGTGCTGTTTTAAAAAAATGACAAACAGGCATAGCTTCTTATTAAGATGGCAAAACGCAGCACGATTTCGACTTACAGATCGTGAACTCTCCCTTCCCTGTGTAATAACATCACTGTATCTCTATCTGCGGTGTTTATATTAGTATGTTATAGTTTATTCGGTACTGAAGAGCTTAAACCTAATATCATGACTTTCGTGAAAGATGTCGAATGCTGGCAGACAAACTTACCACTCAGGGTTTCCAACGATACAGGTTGGTGAAGACTAGAGACAAGTTTTTGGTCGCCATCATGATCTTGCATGGAAATTTATTCTTTATTGTTATGAAGATTGAAGTTTTAATTTTTCTCATTAATGTGGTTTTGTTATCATTACTGAGATGTTGGTGTAAAGATGTTACCTTACTTTGATTTCGCTTTATATGACGGGTTTCGTCGAACACCTTGTGTTTTTTCACAGGTTTCCATGTAAATCTTATTTGTTCATACTTTCCCATTGTTTTATCGATTTATAGTTTAAATTACGTTTTGTTTGTTTTTGACATTTCAGTTTTCTCTTGTTTTGTTTATGTAAACGGAAGTTTCGGAATCCGTTACAGACGAGGCATCTCCATGTGCTTAATATTATGAAAGTCAATAAATCACAGCAAAGTGTGGCACCACCAGCTTGATTTGCAGCCATCATATACATAATGTAGTACCGCCCTGCACATCACGTGATCACCTGACCTGACAGGGGTTCCCTTCATCAAATGTCACGTAGCGCCCCCTTTTCTCAATAGCAAACATAGTTCTGTTTGGAAGTGCTGGTACATGGACCCTCAAATAAAAATAAACAATTGCAAGCACTGTTATTTATTTATGTCTAAAGGTGTTAAAGCAAACATAGATATCCCTCATTTTCGTCAACCAAGGTCAAGCTATCAATGTATAAATGGAATGGTATTGCTGCTCTATAGAAGGTAAATAATATATAATAATTAAATAATCTTTATTTAACGTCGTGAACATTGTCAACAACAAAAATAAGCTCTATAGACCTTTCATTACGACGCCGCTAAGGGAACAAATGTTGCTTTCATAATGGAGGAAAACCCACGGGGAAAACCACCGTCCCATCGGAGGGGTAACAACTAACCCATCACTCTCTTTTTTCCGCCACCGCTGGGGATCGAACAGAAAATCATGGGAGAGTGAGCGGTCTGAAGCTCATGCTTGATTGCACACAGTAGTAATGATTGTGTGCGTTAGCGATCACGGCTATCGAGGCACCCTGCCTCAAACATAGGTATATTTTTATTTATCGGGGTTCCTTGCTATGTTTCTCTGTATACGGCCTCTTTCTATGTATCGAAGTCCCTTGCTTTGGTTCTCTGTGTGCGTTTCTTTGTATCGGGTTGTCTTTGTATGATTCTCTGTATGACGTTTGTTTCTATGTTTTACCTTGGTATGTTTCTATGTGTGACGTCTGTTTCTATGTACTGGGGTGTCATTGTATGATTCTCTGTATGACGTCTGTTTCTATGTACCGGGGAGTCTTTGTATGATTCTCTTTATGAAGTCTGTTTCTATGTTTTACTTTGGTATGTTTCTATGTGTGAGGTCTGTTTCTTTGTACCGGGTAATCTTTGTATGATTCTGTGTGTGAGGTATGTTTCTATGTAACGGGTAATCTTTGTATGATTCTGTGTGTGAGGTATGTTTCTATGTACCGGGTAATCTTTGTATGATTCTGTGTGTGAGGTCTGTTTCTATGTATCGGAGAGTCTTGGTATGATTCTCTTTATGAAGTCTGTTTCTATGTTTTACCTTGGTATGTTTCTATGTGTGAGGTCTGTTTCTTTGTACCGGGTTGTCTTTTTATGCTTATATGTGTGAGTTATGTTTCTATGTATCGGGTTGTCTTGGTATGATTTTATGTGTGATATCTGTTTCTTTGTACCGGGGAGTCTTTGTATGATTCTATGTGTGAGGTATGTTTATATGTATCAGGTTTTCTTGGTATGATTCTGTGTGTGAGGTATGTTTCTTTGTACCGAGGTGTCTTTATATTGATTATCTGTATGAGGTCTGTTTCTATGTACAGGGAAGTCTTTGTATGATTATCTATATGGTATATGTTTCTATGTACAGGGAGTCTTGGTATGATTTTCTGTATGCGGTCCGTCTTGGTATGATTCTATGTGTGATGTTTGTTTCTATGTACAGGGGTGTCTTGGTATGATTCTCTGTATGAGTTATGTTTTTTTGTACCAGGACGTCTTTGTATGATTAGCTGTGTGAGGTCTGTTTCTATGTATCGGGTTGTCTTTGTATGATTCTATGTGTGAGGTCTGTTTCTATGTACCGGGGAGTCTTGGTATGTTTCTATGTGTGATGTATGTTTCTATGTACCGGGTAATCTTTGTATGATTCTGTGTGTGAGGTCTGTTTCTATGTATCGGAGAGTCTTTGTATGATTCTCTTTATGAAGTCTGTTTCTATGTTTTACCTTGGTATGTTTCTATGTGTGAGGTCTGTTTCTTTGTATCGGGTTGTCTTGGTATGATTCTATGTGTGAGGTCTGTTTCTTTGTACCGAGGTGTCTTTATATGATTCTCTGTATGAGGTCTGTTTCTGTGTATCGAGTTGTCTTGGTATGATTTTATGTGTGAGGTCTGTTTCTTTGTACCGGGTAATCTTTGTATGATTCTGTGTGTGAGGTATGTTTCTATGTACCGGGTAATCTTTGCATGATTCTGTGTGTGAGGTCTGTTTCTATGTATCGGAGAGTATTGGTATGATTCTCTTTATGAAGTCTGTTTCTATGTATCGGGTTATCTTTGTATGATTCTCTGTACGAGGTCTGTTTCTATGTACCGGAGGGTCTTGGTATGGTTTTCTGTATGAGGTCTATCTTGGTATGATTCTATGTGTGAGGTCTGTTACTATGTATCGCAGAGTCTTGGTATGATTCTATGTGTGAGGTCTGTTTCTATGTATCGGGGAGTCTTGGTATGTTTCTATGTGTCGGGGAGCCTTGGTATGATTCTATGTGTGAGGTATGTTTCTATGTACCGGGTAATCTTTGTATGATTAGCTGTGTAAAGGTCTGTTTCTATGTATTGGGGAGTCTTGTTATGATTCTATGTGTGATGTCTGTTTCTATGTTTCTATGTAATAGTTTTTGCGCTATTTCTCAGAAAGAGCTGGCGGCATCTTTTCACATTTAGGTTCCCATTGGCCTCATTGTTAGCATATTTTTCATTATAATGTTCCCTTTGTTACATATTTAGTACTGTGCTACGTAGTAAAGAGGTCAAATATCATACACAATCGTATGAAGATTTAATCACAAGGTGCATTTAATGTTTCCTTGACTTAATCCAACAAATTAGAAAAAATATCGATCCTACATAGAATCAAGAAGATAGTACGATGGTAGGCACCAAGATCCTTCCTGTATTTATTGCACTGTTAAGTATGAAAAAATGGCAAAATTAGACACACGATTGGAGCATGCGGTCCTTTGTAAATATGATATTGTTTGTTAATATATCTTTTTTTTATTTACATCGTGTTGTTTTTGCATCAGCTAGTATGTTGACATAGTTTATTTTATTTTGCATTGTATTGTTTGTTGACATGTTATTGTATTTTCCACGTTTGCTCACAAAGTTGAACAAATCCTTCACCTGCGATTGCCCGTATGTTGAGCTATTTCGCCTTTATTGAAACATGTTTCTTTCTTTTTTAGTAGCAACGGGGACGGCGAACAGGCCATCGGATAGCACTCAAATATGTTTGCTTCAAATACAAACAATCGATTTTGATTTCGTTATAAAAATATAGAATACTAAGAAATAAAACTTTTGTTTTTCTTTAAATGTTTCAACTACCGTAGTATTGCTATGTAGTTACTATAATTTAAAGTCTTAAAACAGGACAATGCAGAGACTTGACTTCATGACAGATGTTTGACAGACACGTTTATTCTCAAAAGATTCTCAATGACGGGATTTTAAAAACAGCAAAATATGCAATCAGGGTTTATCAAAAATGTCTACTGACAATTTAATTGACTCTTACAACATAAAACAGCCAGTGAACGAGTGAGGACGATAGACATGTTTAATATCAGATAAGGACACTGATATACCAACACGGGTTTTGTCATGCATGTATGTGTTTCGCATACACTAAGGTGACTAGAAACTTTTGAGGGAATCATAAACAGATTAGGTGGAATTGTCTGGAGAATAATCCAAATTAAGAATAACATTTATCGCAGTACCACCCACATGCAGCTACTACATCGGGGCCCGTATTCATAGAAACCATTATCATGCTGAAGCATGGATTCTGTGCTCAAACTGACGTTTTTGTTACTGGCGTATAATCACGTTACACGGCCAGACTGATTTCGAGTGTAAACATTAACAAAACGGTATTGGCTTTATTTCTCTTAAATGAACCTCCAAATGAATACGTTTCAAGAACATCAATTACGCAAGATTGGGGATTCGAATTGAGAGAAAGTGCATTTGGTGCGATGGATAAAGTAGCCAGGCAGGATGCAGTTGAGGCAACATGTATAGGCACCCATGTCATATAAATAGCGATAGAAAGCAAATGGAACATCTGAAACGATGAAGATAGTACAAGGTTGTGTAGTTAGTGACACAAAGAATGCGTGCCAGCGTGTGATTTTGCATGTTCATGTAGGTATTGGTTTTAATTCCGGGTACCTCGGCAACTTGGGTTGGAACTGATGTCGGAATATTGCAACCGCGAACGAGATGACGCCATGAAATCCTTTCGCCTGGTAAGAGTTCAAACATAAGAGTTTGGTATATTGTGTGTTAAGAAGTTTCAGCGGTGGATTGATCAGCCTGAATACACGTTTGTTCGCATTTTCATTTTATGCACAAAAGTTAACATTTGTTTTCCTTGAAACTACTAATTTGTGCATCCAAAATCATTCAATAAATTAATATTGACCTTAAAAGTAAATACGACGTGATTGTTGATACTTGACGCATATAGATCCGACAAGATAACATAGAGTGGATAAAAAGTATTCATTTCAGAAAAGATGAACCACAATGACACAGACAGACATCGGTATTTAAAAATAGTAACAATATACAACCTTCTGGCTGATTAACACATTACTCTTCTCGAAAAACAGAAAAAAATATCAAACTTACATACCACCGAATCTGTGTTCTTATAATCATCAACAGTCCAAACCTGTGCACCATAATATTGTGGTTTCACTGTGTCAGATACGTACTGTTCGTGGAATTAGTGAGCGATTCAGCGATTCATCGATCCGATTAGGAATTCAAAATGTTTAAAAAACAATAGATATTTTTTTTAAATGAAATGATATAAAAACATGTTGCGATCATAATCATTCTAGCTCTGATTAAAACTCATAGGGTAAGTCTCACACTTAGTGTTGAAATAGTGTTGAACAAGTGCCAATGTAGATCGTCGTGTATGTATATTTGGGTCTAACGGGTATTATGTTGCGATCAACGAGTCTGGCGCTGTTACCGCTGTCGGAGTCCGCCCTGAAACGGGTGTTGCTCCGTTGAGCTCGCGAGTTGCCCCGTTAATGTTAGCGTTTTACCAGGGGCGTAGGAATTCGTTGGGGCGTTTGGAAATCAGTTGCCGTCGGACATTCATAGTAGGGGAAAGTTGGTTTTGAGCTGCTGGCAGCTACTACGCTTTTGGATAGCAGCTGTCAGTATGCTTGGTTGATAGGATAAGGGAAGCAACTATGCTTTTTTTTTTCTTTTTTTTTATTCCAGACATATCATACACTTGAGGAACCGACTGAGGATGGAATACATCAGCTATGCTTTCTAGTTTTTCTTTAGTTAGTTAGATCTAGTCAGTCATTAGGTACTTGGTTTGGAAATACCATATACTTTCCTGTGGGCTTGTCATAAGCAATTAGTGACAGTTTAAAATAGTCGTGCTCTCTATGTAAAGGGCTGAGCCAGGGGTGAAGACCGTTACAGTACATGCATAACATCAGTGACAAATGAAATAAGGAACAATACACTGACTAGTGAAATTACGTACAATTTCAATAACTTATGAAATAGTGAAACAACCTAAAACATAAATACCAATTGGAATAAGGTACACTTTCACTGACTAGTGATTTTAATCTTTAACGTAACTGACAAATTGAATAAAGAACAATATCACTGAATAATGAAATCACGTACAAACTAGTACCATTACATAAAAACTCTGAATAGTACAGCGCTTAAAATAACTGATCAACTGGTCTTTGCTATCATTCAACTGCTGCCTGGTCGTGTGCAATGTACTCAAGCATACCTTATTTTCAAACATCCTGATAACTACAATTTTCATAACAAAGATATTTGAAGGTATTAAAAGAAATGCTGCCATTATTAAAACTCAGTAGGCTCTAAAATATCATAAAGGGTCGGTGTGAATAATGAGTGTGTACTACTAGTAAATGATTTGTTACTTCTTAACTGTTTTTTCTTCATTTGTCATGTTGGTCCAGTAATAAAACATTTCTTTTATGCCTTATCAGGCGAGAGTCAAACTGTTTTGTTTTCCCTCTTGGTGGACATGGTTGGACCTAATTCTTTGAGAAAATCGTTTTGACTGTTGTTTGATGAGACATGAAACGACTCTAACATATCACTGAGATGTACTACAAAGTACAAAGTACAACGTCATTAAAATACCTTAGGTCAGGACACGTTCAGAGATAATATAATAAGAAATCAGGTCGCGGGATATTCGAAAAATGCCTTATTTGGTAGAACGGAAATCCAAGAATAGAAACCGTGGTTAAGTTGTTTAGTTAACATACAATTTCTCTCAAGAAAGTCCTTATACATTGGTGATGCTCTTACACTTTCTTGACTGTCGAGTTATATCCCCTGCAGGTCGGAGATCGAGAAAAGAATACACCTGCTGTTAACCACTGAAGGTATCGTAAGAGGCGACTAATAAGGAAACCCCTTGCAGAATCGGGGATTTGCTTTAGCGACAAAAATAAAGCTGCTGCACTCATTGCAACATTTGGGATCCTAACCGTTCTTTTTCCTTGAGCCTTGGCCTTGGTAATATCCAGTTTCTGGCTTAATTTTTTAGTGTTCTCCCAGGTAAGGAAGGCAATTGGTTCTCTCCCCAGGCCGGGACATACCAAAGTCCTTTAAAAATGGTAGTTAATATTCCCTACCTAACGTTTGGCATTTAGGGTAATGGCAACTACTAGTTTACTCGATTTCAGTATATTGGGGCCGGGCAGAATGCTGTGCTAGGTGCCTTCGGCATAGTATTTCAATGCGATACCACTCTTACACCTTGCCCGTCTCCTGATTGGCCATTCATACGTAACCCGTTCTTATTTATTGAAAAGCGAAGACCAGCCTCAATGCATAGCATGTCACGAACCAATTACAGTAAAACACTTGTTATTAGATTGCATTGACCTGCAGCCAACAAGAGAATTGTTTTTATAATATTGTATCAGATCTCAAATCACTTTTCGTAACAGTCATTATCTCTACAGTTCTAACCTATATAAAAACGTTTAGGCTGTTCATAAAGATATAACTAAAGCATAGCCAATTTAAAAAAATCCAGTTGTCTTTTGTCTTTTACCTTTTCCTTCCTTTACTGTAATTTCCTTTAACACGTTTTATCTACAATTTGTATTGGCCCTAATGACATCTTTTGTGTTGATAAAGTGTATTTTTAATTATATAGCAATTCATGCTGTCATAATGATATTGTCGAAGTAATTGGTTGTTTGGTCGGGATGCTAAGTGATTGATCGCGGTAGCCAGTCATAAAACGGAGGTGTCCCTAGGTAATTGGGCCAATCACTGCACCGTAATACAAAAATATAGACGAATTAAAAATGTCATATGTCTCGTTACTGATTACTTTTGGATAAGTACAAATGGATATTCGATAATACGATTTTACATGTTCACATTAACAATTACAAAACATCAAGCTTTCGTGTGACAACGATCATGACTAGAGTAGACTGTATTCATGTCAAACAAGTATATTTGTCCCGAATGGCAACGACGAAACAGGTAGGAAATAACCTAACTTTAGAAAGGTCAGGCTTAAAAGCAATCAATAATGTATAATCTGTAGGGAGGCGATGTTTATTGGCAGAAGTAGGACAGTATATATAAATAAGTTTAAGTCTCATCTTCTTGGCAGAGGATACAAATCTACTTTGATAGATCGGGAAATAGACAAAGTGAGGGTACTGGACAG
>JAUMHH010196335.1:3581-13711 GCA_032359455.1 Chlamys rubida | reverse complement strand
GGAGTAAATTGGAATTAAATGTCTGTTAGAGTGAGTATCTGCATTGATATAGGAGTAAATTGGAATTAAATGTCTGTTAGAGTGAGTATCTGCATTGATATAGGAGTAAATTGGAATTAAATGTCTGTCAGAGTGAGTATCTGCATTGATATAGGAGTAAATTGGAATTAAATGTCTGTCAGAGTGAGTATCTGCATTGACATGAGAGTGGGTGAAGTAAGAGTATGCTGATACATGTATTTATATATGTTTCTGTTGAGGCAATATATTTGTATACACTGTCTATTTTTCAACTCGTCAATCACTTTAGCTAGCAGTACATATTGAAAACCACTGCAATATTTAAAGCTTGATGTGTGATAATATGCAATATAATTTATTCAATGCAGGTAAGTGATTTTTCTGCTTTAAAGGTTGATTTTGTAATAAAAATGAAAATTGAAAAAAATCATTATGAAAGTAAAACGGTTCAGGACTTATTTTTGGTTTGTATTAAAGAGAATTAAACACAAACAGACAGGTGTGTTTTAATAGGTCACATGATTTCTGTAAACTTGTGTCATGGCTCAAATCAATGTCCGTCATCCAGCTGATGCCAACTTTACCCTTTGATCTTCTGATTAAAAAACATGAGGTATCTAGGGAAATGATTTTCAGCATGTAGCTTGCTGTGGTATTTGTTCAAACAAACTTCATTGACCAAGTTTCAAGTCACATGGGTAAAAATTGCTGAAATTTAAAACGATTTCTTTTTGAAAACTGTAATTGGCAATTTATGTGTCTGGAGTCATGGTATTTGTCACGCTTGCTGAGATCAAGAGCATTAGCAGGTTTTTGCTATGTAACCTTTATTGTCTCTGCTTACAGGACCTGGAAGCTGTTTGATTTTACCCATAATGATCCCTTCCACTTTACCAGACTCCTAGCGTTGATGTGAAGAATTTATTGACGTTCCATGTTTTCCTTTCAACCTCATCCTTTCCTTAGCATCATCTTGCGACAAGGTCATCCAGAATCATTTCATTCAAACCTTGCTAATGCATACAAAATTCTTGAAATGTATTTTTTGCCTTTAGCATTAATGGATCCAAGAATCCAAATGGCTAATATAAACGCTCTAACCATGAATAGAATCACTCTTATTGTAATAGCCAAAACATCCCGTTTCATGTCGAATTCCTGGACCTCCTTCGCTTGCCTGTCTATTTGGATCAAGTGTATGCCGATGTGAATTCCAACTCTGATTAATACTTCTTGAAAGTCAGTCAGCAAAGATACAGCAGTATACTATTCTCGGTTTCTACAGAATGGAGTCGTCCACGAAAACATTGTTGGGGACAATGTCAATTGCCCCTAGACTTAAATCACCTTAACATTGCTGTGTCGCTTTTCTCAGCGTAAATCTAGTTTTTTTTTCATTGTAAGTTAGTACATTGAAACTCGAGGCAATTTGCATGCTTAGGTACATATACCTGGTATATAACAGACTGGCTTTATTACCACAATGTGGTCGAGTAAGTACATTGAACTGGGGGATATTTCTAGTAGTCAGTGCAGAGACATTCGTGTTGAGAAAACGAATAATAGTCATCCCTTTTGTCGGTAACCAAAAGCAAATACTTGACAAATGTTCACATTATACTTGTTGGTCATATGACTGGCTTCATTCAACTTCTTCTAGAACCTTAGGCCAAGCGTTGCTGACCGTTCATTAGGTTTTTGTTACAAGTCGGTTTTCTTTCTTGATAGAAAGATTTTGGCAAGCGCCGACGCTTAGCTAAAAGTTCCATTTTCCATTGAGTCTGCATTTTTGCGACAGATAGAAGACTGGATGCCCTTGAGGTATACCTGACTCTTCGGTTCTGTTTCTAAGCTGGATGCGTTTGTCATTTGCTGCTCTATCATTTGGCTCAAAAGTTCCTGGAATGGCTCAGGAATTGAGGGATATTATAGTTATTAAATGTCTAGATATGTTCTTAACCAATACCTTTAGATTGTCCTCACAATGGACACGTTAGATAACCTCCGTCATATCTACTCGCCTAGCTTTGAACTGCAAAACGGGAAAGCCTTAGTACGATCAGATCTTTACTAGTAATCTATGATCGAGATTCTGTAACAAAACACGAGTGAGCAAAGTGTTGATGGTCGGGTGGAAGTTTATTTCTGGTATCTTGAGATGCTCGTGTCGGTCAGTGTAGTACGTTCTACAATAACAAATTCTTGGGAAAATTAACTTCACTGACTTCTGCGGAAAGTGGGTCCCGGAATCTCATCCTTCAAATGAAGTCCATACCCGCCGTCTTCTTCACAGATCTGTCGATCACTACGTAGTCACTCTAATGCTCCTCATTCTGCTGCTTATCGGAAAGTTGGTCTTGGATCAGCATCCGTTTGCTGAAGACCACTCCCAGTACCAACACAACACAATATTCATCAATACATATATTTCTGTCCCTAGTCTTGCTGCTTTGTATAATTACAGAGTTCATTGACTTGACCTTATCTACATGTGGAAAGTGGGTTCCGGAATCTCATCCTTAAAAAGAAGTCCACTGCCGGTGTTTGCTTCATAGATTTGTCAAACACTACATAGTCATCTAATGCTCTTCATTCTGCTACTGATCCGGAAGTAGCCCGGTTTCTTCTGGCCCTAACACCAGACTTGGACATTTTGACATATAGATGTCTGGTGTCACCAGACATCTATAGGGCCAGATTAAACTCGGGGCTCATCCGAAAGTTGGTCTCGGATTATCATCCGTTTACTTAAGACCACTTCCAGCATCTGCAAACTGTGGTTTCCGGGTCTTCACCCATCGTAGAAATCCACAGCTCGAAAATAAGACGTTCTATAAAATTAACTTTCTTGTCTTATCTGGAAAGTGGGTTCCGGAATCTCATCCTTAAGCTGAAGTCCACTCCTGGTGTCTGTTTCACATATCTTTCAATCACTAGGTAGTCATCTAGATCTAATGCTCCTCATTCTGCTGCTTATTGGAAAGTTGGGCTCGGATCCTCATTCGTTTGCTGAAACTGGCATGCAATTGTGCCTTCGTATAAACACAGCGTAATGTTCATCAATACATATTTTGTTGTCCCGAGTCTGGTTGTTTTGTATAATTACAAACACATAGTTCATTAACTTCCTTATCCACATGTGGAAAGTGGGTTCCGAATTCTCATTCTTAAGCTAAAGTCCACTTCCGGTATCTGTAAAAATTGTTTTGTATATCGACATTGTTTCTCACTTCGTTAATATTTACGGGTGTTCCCTATAGTGTTGTTCGAATGGTTGGTTGCACGTGGATCCCCTGGTACACAAGGGTATATCTTGAGGACGGCATCCTTTTGACATCCTCCGGTGACCATCGGTGCTGTCGAGTGTGGACTGTCATCATTGTCTCCTCCCTTTTCGGCCAGCGGTACCATCTCGAAGTGAGGTTCGGTGATTGGCTTACCTGAACTTTTTTCGCTCTCTCATGACTAGTCAATTCTTACATAACTCCCCCAACCCACACTTCTTATAAATGTATGGAGCAAAAATGTTGCAAGAATTACCCCGCTGCTTATTGGTCTTTTGTTTTATTGTGAACCTGATACCTATATGTCGTCGATCACTTTACCAGAATCTACGCAGACTGATATACGTAACGCCTCTAAAGAATCAAAAGCCTATCCGTCGCCGGCTTTTAAAAGTCCTAGAATGTGACCCCATTACCCACACACATTAATCGTAGTATATCCCTGTTGCTATTATGTTAATTGTGTGATTTTCTCGAAACTTAATTATTATAAATCTGTCATTAATGCTACCCAAACACCCAACTAATTAACATAATTTGTCTTTGGTGAATCAGAACAATATGCATTGTGTATAATTTTATGTAATGTAATGAAAATATCCATAGAACCACGTGATAGAACTTAGAAAAGTCATTCTACTGTACTGAAGCACTGCGTATCAATTTCTTCAAATCTTAAAGAGTGATGTGTATGATTCTTCAAAATGTTTTCAGGCTAAAATTCAAAATCAAAAGTTCCTAAGAAAGCTACATTCGTGTTTAAAAAGTGCATAGCAACCTTTTGGCTAAAATCAGAATATGTATTCCTGTCCATAAAAAAGAATGTTACATATAGGTCCAAACTGTTAATTACTATGAAAACTTATTGAATTTGAAGAATCGCTGAATACTGTAAATAAAATACTTTACGAATAACGATTTGTTTTGGAAAATATCATTCAATAATGAATATTAGTGCCATTGAGCTCTATATGGTTACTGTTATTCTCAACTCTTTACACTTATGTCATCTTTATGTCTGGGTTTTTTTCTTCGAAATAATAAGAGTTTGGTTATTTTTGACCTTGTCGACCTGTCAGTGGTGTCTCTCCGTGTGTTTCCGATACGTGTCCATATTAGTAACAACTATTTGAAAGCCTAAAAGTGACTAACTTCTATTGATTATCTCCCCTTATCATACACGTAAGTATCGTTACACCTGTGTGGTTGTCTGTTTGAAACATTTCTAAAGTGAAAGTGTAATTTATACATTATTGTACATGTGCTAACATTCTCACACATTTCTATTTAAAAATACATTTCTATATAGCTCTGTTATAATTGCCAACTCTTCTTTTTCACCCCGTCCCATATTTCTCTATTGTTTAGCCTAGCCTGTCCCATATTTTCTCTATTGTTTAGCCTGTCCCATATTTCTCTATTGTTTAGCCTGTCCCATATTTTCTCTATTGTTTAGTCCGTTCCTATATTTCTCCTTTGTTTACGTATGCAGTCTCTTACAACTTCAACGCTAGTTTGACAAAACTAACACCTTTATTTTATCCCTTTCTGGATACTTGGGAGTTTCCATATTTCTCTGTCCCTAATCCATGCTTTATACAATGATGGTTCCCCTGAAAAAGAATTTAATTATCTGTGATATCCCCTGAACCCCTAGCATAGGAAATATCCTAGACAATTGTACATTATGTTCTTGAAACAATGGTACTGGATCAACATTTGTCATTTTGAGAGATACTTTGGGTCAAAATAAAACCAAAATCACCTACCTTATTTTCTATCTCTGCGTTGTGTCTCGGTTGAATCCTTGGTCAGTGGGCCCAAAAGTCAACTCCTGTTACAAAACACGGGTGAACAAAGTGTTGATGGTCGGGTGGAAGTTTATTTCTGGTATCTTGAGATGCTCGTGTCGGTCAGTGTAGTACAGTCTCTGGTGTGCTATTTTTACTCGGCACAATGACGCCGCCCCCATCTGGAAACTATTGCAATTTACGATGACACCAGTTGCATCTTTGAGGGACATTCATGGAATGCCTCAATGATGAACAAGTTTGTGGCCCGGAAAATTCGAAATATCAAAAGTTCAGAGACCCAGTCAGAGGATCCCCTCACAGTGAAACTGTCCCGTATGGCGTCATTCCTAATTCTAATGCCCCACCCTATGCTGGTTTGGCACGCATAGGAATCAGTCGGAGGTAGGCTTGCAGAATATGACAAGGTGACCATTCTCCTTGCACGATAGGACGACAGCCGTCTGCCATGTAAGTACCTAGCTTCCAAAGCAATTACTAATTTAAGGTCGTTTAAGTCCATCTTTAACTCGGTGACTTAACTAGCAGTTATAAGTTGAAACCTAAAGGCAAAACGAAATTAGCCGCTTGCAATCTGATAGGAAAACAAAATAGAAAGTATATTTCCTGACCCCGATGTTCAAATCACGCTAAAACATTTGCGTCGGATAGGCATGTATTTGTGTCTTCAAACTAAGCATTCATATTTCAATCTTTGCATGCAGACAATATTACATTGTCTGCTTGCCAAATTAGAACTTAGCATGCATGGTAACCAAGGTAGCCATGCCTATACATGTTCGAGTGTTTCGAAAGACGAAATACTAGCTAATCACGCTTCTGTATTACAGTGTTTACTGATAAGGCTACAAATTTGCCTCTTTCTATATGATTCCGAAATTTCACAGGAACCCTGATCATGTTTTATCACGGGCTCATCTTTTAACCAAGTCTTTATGCAAACTTCCTATACCATAAGGCATTCTAAGTACCATTTACTCTTATGGTTACAGTCGCATTGTGTGTCTACTGTATACTCGGGAAGTGAAATAAATGGAATATGGGTTTGGAAGAATTCAAAAGAATTTTTGATCTATCTTGAACGTCTTTTTTTCAAAAATGTTCCCTCTATCAAAACTTTTGACTATTCTATCCCTTACACTTTCATTCCCCATACCAAACTTTTGACAAAAAAGAGTGGCGAACTGCGATATAAATATATGTGGTTGTAATATGCTTTGGAGGATATCTTGTGAAAAACACGACAAAGGCTCAATAAATGATTGAGTTCCTGGTTGACAATATCTTTGTTGAGTTTGGTGGCAAGACTTTCCCGGTGAGTAGATAGTAGGTATTCCTGTTTGAAGAAAATGTGCTCCTCCTCTGGCCAATTTTTTTTAAAGTTTCATACGAGGCTAAATTATTGTGCAATCAGGACCAAAAACTAGCCTTGTATTTTACACTCAAATATATCAGAGACTTTACTTTAGGTCTATGAATATATCGACGATGTGCTGTCTTTAAATAACAAGAAACTTCTATCTTATGTACCCTTCCCGGCTAGAAATAAAGGAGACTACGTATAGATGCTCATTAAGTTAACCTCAGCCGCTTTCCTAGATATTTACTCATAACATGATCAAAAGGAACATCTTACACAGGACAATTCACGAATTTTCCGTTTCTCGAAATTAACATCCCTGCTTCCCGTGTTACAGATATGTATGATTTTGTACTTTTTGTTATTTAATTATAAAACGCACCGGTACACTTATGAATTGATTTTATTTAAACTTTAAACTGTTAACTATTACACATTTGTTAGACAATTTTTCAAATTCATTCACAAGATTTTATCCCAGTTACATGCACGCCCCTGTCGTCATGACGGAAAGACCCGAATGGTGTTAGTGATCGCCGGAAAAACCCGAGTTGAACGAAGTAAGGGGCGTAACTCTATCTTTCAAAGATGGAGGGGTCGGGGAGGTTGCTCTGCATTCTGCGACAAATATCAAGAAAAACACCGATTTATTCCAGATTGCAGAAAGCTACTTACTGTTCAGGCATCAAAACGAAACCTTTGGACGAGGTTTATCAAGAGGAACATGTAAGTGTGTGTATCATCCTGATTTTCTTGAAAAATTTATATTTTTTCCCAGCTTACGTCGACTAACGTGAACATAAAACAGCTGTACATAACAGAAGCATACAGATCTGTGCCACTGATCCACCTTCTCTCTAAAACCTCTGAATGTAGAAACATCAGTACCCAGAATGATGGAAATTGTTTGAATATTTTATACAAAATGAAATAGCTGAATCGATCATTTGTACATTTTTTAGTTGTTGAGGTGTAATTGTCTGTAACTAGAATAAGATTGTAGAGGGTACTTTTAGTTAGAATAGTCAAATTTCTATATACATTTATAACACAATTTTTTTATCAACCAGTCAAATATCCGATCATTTGTAAATTTGTTAGTTGTTGAAGTGTAATTGTCTGTACATAGATCTAGAATAAGATTGTAGGTACTATATACATTTATAACACAATTTTTTTATCAATCAGTCAAATACGTATACCGTACATGTATCTCCATGGTGATGTTTGAAAAGAATGGAAAGATGAGGTTAATGTCTTCCCATACCTTACCTATCCTTCAGATCTGCGAACCTATTTTCTTATGTATGATAACTATTGATGATCAGTATGTAGTTATACTGTGATCAAGACTTGCACAAACCCCTCACTAATCATTTCTATACTTGTATGCACAAACCCCTCACTAATCATTTCTATACTTGTATGCACAAACCCCTCACTAATCATTTCTATACTTGTATGCTCACAATTATCAATCAATTAAAAATAGAATGAAGAAAAAGTTTTCTCCACCTTCAAACCAGGATATCTCTTTGTTTACATGTTTTACTTTTTATCTGTTTATTAGGAGAACATTGAAGAAGAGCCTGTTCAGTGTGGTCCTAACCAGGCTGCAGCAGGTCCGTCTACAGACACACTGACCGACACGTTTGGCCGACAGCACACCTACCTAAGAATATCACTGAGTGAACGATGTAATCTCAGATGTAAGTTACTCAATAGCAGTTCAACTTCATCATTAAACTAGGATTGTAAGGTTTAGAACAGTTGAACCCGGTTGTGCCTGTAGATGTACTTTCAGGTTTGGTGCCTTGTGTCGGAAGACAACTTTCAGCAGGGTCTTTAAGATGGACCTGTGGGGTTTGGCACCTGCTTTTAGAGGTTAACTTTAAACAAGGTCTTGAAGATGTACTTGTGGGGTTTGGCATTTGGTAGCAGGGCACAACTTTAAACAAAGTCCTTGAGATGTAGGATTAATTTGGCACCTTACACTGGAGCACAACTTTAGAGTTTTTAAGAAAAGTTTAGAAAATTGAGACACAAAATAAAAGATAACAATTTGTAACATGTTTGCTAAAATTTAATATTACAATATACGGTATATATACCATCATGTTACATGCCTGATTCACCACTGATTCACACATACAAATTATATACGTATACAGGTCAGTACTGTATGCCCGATTTCCCATTGTTTCATTCATGATATACATATACAGGTCAGTACTGTATGCCAGAGAATGGTGTAGAACTGACTCCTTCTCAGAAACTCCTGTCATCAGAAGAGATCCTCAGACTGTCTGAAATGTTTGTGAAGGAGGGTGTCCAGAAGATACGCCTCACTGGTGGTGAACCGTTGGTCAGGAAGGACGTGGTGGAAATAATAAGTAAGCTGTGCAACACTTTACTAAGTTTTGGCAGGTTTTTGTAATTGTAGCTAGAAAAGAGAATTTTTACCATTCTCACAATAGTTTTTTATTTCCATCTTTTTAGTATTTTTTCAAACAAGGGATCAATTCTGAATATCTTATTTATTAAATTATAGTGCAATTTGCTTATACTGTAAATCCTGAATATGTCTTTTTCACACTGTATAACGTTAGCTTCTGGAACAGTTTCAAGCAGCAAAACCTATGTGTTCATGTGAATTTTCACAGTTAACCAATACTTGTAAGTTTGAATCAATTATGTTTACTCCTGGTTCAATGTTCCTGCAGAAATACATTGTATGTGAATGTTAATACAAGGTGAAAGTTGGAAGTAAAATTTGTTTTTATATAATGAAGAAGTCTAATATCTATATTTATGTACTTGTTTCTGTCACTGATGTATAATAATTGCTTCTCTCCTGTTTTTCAGGAGGGTTGAATGAATTCCGGGACCTCGGTCTGCAGACTATTGCTATGACAACGAATGGCGTGACCTTAGCCAGAAAGTTACCTGCTCTAAAGGAGGCTGGTCTTGACCTTATCAATGTCAGTCTAGACACACTAGTCCCAGCAAAGTTTGAGTTCATATCTCGTCGGAAGGGCTGGGATCGCGTCATAAAGGGAATAGACACTGCCATCGATCTTGGCTATAGTCCAGTCAAGGTGAGTGCTAGTTTTAGGTGGTCTCAAAGTGGTTCACAAATTATTATCCGTAGTTATTGGGGCTTTACAACCAGCTAATATCTTTCTCAACTCCTAGGGGAGCACATAGCCAGTGCTTCCATTTAGGCGCTCACAGCTAGCATTCAACAATCCCAGCACTGCCCTACCACATACTCATTTACACATTGCCACGACATGACTCGAACTTGCGACCCTTTGGCCACAAGCCCAGACTATCATGCCTCTAATAATGATTTGAGGTTCTTATATATTTTAGTATTACTTGAAAAAGAATCAGCAACACCCAGGTGGGTTTTTAATTTATGGAGTTGTCATAGGCATCATTTCATTTTTGATGTCTTAGTTACCATTCTGTCCGTGACATTTGACATCTTTATTCAACTACTAGTCTGTCTGACCTTTGACATCTTCAGTCTTGTTACTAGTCTGTCTGTGACCTTTGACATCTTCAGTCTAACTACTAGTCTGTCTGTGACCTTTGACATCTTCAGTCTAACTACTAGTCTGTCTGTGACCTTTGACATCTTCAGTCTAA